>PVIH01007961.1:85558-95707 GCA_004025045.1 Sigmodon hispidus
AGGGGGGACAAAACTGGATTTGGCCAGGAGTGAAGACTGATCCAAGCATTGTTGGGCCAGTGTGACCATAGGACTGTCGGCTCCCTGCCAAGGGAGGGGATGGGGAGTTGCAGAGAAGAAAAATGATCAGATGTGGTGGGAGGGGGAAGAGACCTTCAATAAGGATATACAGGGATGGAAAAAAAAATTCAGAGGGAAAACTGAACACAAAGAAAATATATGTGTAGTAATCTTATTTGCATTTCCACCCTTGATAAGCCATGCTTATGATTATTATCCTCTGTATAGTTATTGTTAACTCTTCAATATTTTTTTTTAAAAAAATACTTTTTACTGTTTTTTTTTGATAAATACAAAATAAAGAAAAAAATAAAAATAAAAAAAAAGAACAAAACTGACAAGTCAAGGGTTCAACAGTTATTGGGTCAGATATATGAAAGCGTCAGCGCTTTTCGGAAGGGCTCTCCTTAGGGCGCTTGTATGGAAAAAGCAGACAAGAGTCGGGAAGTGCTTTAGGGGGTGGGTGAGCTGCCTGCTGCTAAGCTAGTTAGCTTGAGTTCAATGAGAACTGACTCCCATAAACTGTCTGGACTTCTCCACTGCACCATGAAATGTATACACATAAGTGAATAATTTTAAATTAATAATAAAAATTAGTTATAGTTAATTTTTACTAAAGATAATTTAGAAATTATTTCTCATGCACTGAATTTTAATGGGAAGTAAAGCAAATGCTTAGTAACATTTTAAAATTGTCTTTAAAAACAAAAATTGGTATATTATGCAGTAGTATCTGCCTCTACTGTCAAAATTATTTACAAATGGAAAAATCGTATGCATTTTTTTCTCATAACATTTAAATTCACCTCTTACCTCTTCAATTTTTCTACGAAGATTAAGTTTCTTCCTGGTGTATTCCCGCTGTCGTCGTTCCTCTCTGTCCATGCGGAGCAGGCGCTGCTCTTCTGCTGTGCGTTCAAGTTGTTCTAACTCTTTACTGATCATATCCAAATATCTGAGTGAGGATACACATGATTGCAGGTCAACGGGGAGGTTTATCCTTACACTCCAAATCAAGCCCTGCTTTGCTTGTCATGAGAATTTTCATAGGCTCTTTTCATTTTGTTGTTTTATCAGTTCCATTAATCATTCTGCAGATCATATGTTCTCATATTGTTTGGCTTATTTTTAATTCTTTTTGAATGCATATTTGTTATCAAGGTCTAATAAATAATGGGATGAGGAACAAACTTATTCAGTGTTTTATACAGTGAACAATAATTCAGTGGGTTAGGAATCTGGACTTGGCAAACAAAACAGAAAAGAAGCAAGTGTTCGAATGCATTCACTGAAAAAATTTTTTCAGAACCAAATGAGCACTAGGCTCTTGGTATCAACATACAACTCCCACTGAAGGTCTGGGAAGGCAGTGTGTCTTATGGTACTGCTGGAAACAAAACTGCACAATATAAAAGTCAGGTAGTATAAAACTTTCACTTTTAGTAAAGAAAAAAGTAAAATGCTGTTGTGCTTTTAGAAAGATTAATTTGATAAAGTAATGCTAATTAATGATTATGAATTGTAAGTATCTTAGTAAATTTGCAGTTATTTTAGAATGTTCATGCTTTCTTTAGATATACTAAAACTCCTGTTTTTCATCTGGACTAATTTCTTCAAACTTAATAATGCTGCCAATCTTTAAAGGGTGGTTATGAAAAGTTGCTTTTCTTTTAGCTACTGTTAAAATAATTTGTTATGGAAAGACTCTGAGATTTGCTGCTTACTCCAGCTCTCACTTTATTGTCTCTTGGGTTCCCAGAAAACTCAACTCCCCTAGAAGAAATGTCCACTCATAGCTTAGGACAAAGCTGTACCTATCTGTTTTCCCTTTCTTTCTCTCCACTCAGGAACAAAGGAGAGTTAAACACTATGTACTACTTAAGAAAATGAATGTCACCCAGCCAGGATGGCACAAACCTTTAATCCCAGCACTCAGCACTCAGGAGGCAGAGGCAGGCACATCTCTCTGAGTTCAAGGCCAGCATGGTCTACAAAGTGAGTTCTAGGATAGCCAGGACTGTTACACAGAGAAAACTTGTCATGAATAACAAAAACAAAAAGGAAAATAAAAGTCCTTTTTACAGTGCTTTTCAATGTTGTTTCAGATACATACACACACACACACACACACACACACACACACTATGCTACAACTTAGGCTCACCTGTGCCTTAACAAACGCTCTTGGTCCTTAATAGACTGTGAGTTGTCTTGTAACAACCAGTTCTGGAACCTTGTGACATCAGAACAGTGAGGAAATTGGCTGGTTTCTTGCAGTTTATGTAGCTGTTTTGTAATCAATTGCTATTTTTTAAATAAAAGAATGCCAGAAATATGTATTATTTCAATGTTTTTCAAAAATATAATCATTAAAATTATTATATTTTATAAATGAATTGGTTAGCTGCATTTATTTCTATTTTGAATGCATTTCTAATGTAGAAAGCTAAACTAAAAATTTGATTTATCTCTCTAAAAATAAGAGACAAATATTTTATTTATTCATCAATACTACATTTTCTGCCTGCCTATTTTTCTATTTATTGTTTGGTTTTTATGATACAACGTCTCACAACATAAAGCCCAGATTGGCCCTGAGTTCACAGTTCTCTTGTTCTAGCTTTTAGAGTGCTGGGATTTCAAGTGTGTACTGATCTTACTCATTCTCATTTTTCTCTAACATTCTCATTTTGTAATATAATTGTGAGAACTCACTTGCCTCATTTTGAGCTCTCTTAACTTAAGAAAATCTGAATCCAAATACACATATCACGAGACAGGTGCAACATATCGGTTCAATTCAAGATGAAAAGAAACAAGCATAATCTAAGAATTCTATTTCATTGTTATGAATTTTTGTGAGTGAATACAGCATATGTATAACACACCTGTATGTGTTCTTCAATGGCCTAACTGGTTCTTCAATGCTATGTAGGATATTACAGATATAACAAAGAAATCAGCTGTTCCTAAGACTGTGTTTGGCTTTAGCCTTGGTATTTTTCTATTTCTGTCAACAGCTTCTAGTGACAGCTAAGGTCTGCGTAGTTTATCTGAATTATTGAATCTTTATTTCACTGAATTTCTTTCTAAATTAACAGTTAAATATAAATAACAATACTAAATATTAGTACACTGATGATATAATCTAATCCCTTTTCCCTTATTGATCAAATGCTGAAACTTCCAAATATTGTTCATTTCTGCTCCAAAGTTTACATAGAATATCAGCAAGTAAACTTCAAAATCTAAGACAATATCACACACACATACACACAAAAACCACCATTAATCTTCTAGTTAAGCAATGATTTTAAATGTACAACTTACCTGTTCTCTTAAATAGTTTCTTTCAAAGTCTAATTTTAAGCTTGTAAGATATTGCCGGTATTTATTTAATTCCCGCAAGCTACATACAATCTAAAAATAAAACAAAAAATATAAATATTTAAATAAATAAATATTGAAAGTTATAACAGTTGATTATTAGAGAAAAAACAGAACAATGACAATCTAAATGACATGTTGGTGTAAAGAATAAAAAAATTATTAATTTGATAAGTGGGATCTCTGCATTTGGGAAGAAAAAATTTCTATCTGGAAATAAAACTTTTTTTCTTGTTATATTACAATAAGGAATTACTTATTTACATGTAACTGTAGCTATTGTTAATAGCTATGATTGAATTATGATCGTAAACATTCAAATGCAACAAGAATAAACTCTCAGGATGCTAACAAACCATATTTTCTACATTTCCATATCAAGTTTTTAAAAATACAAATCAGATACAAGAAAATAATAGACAGAATAGAGATAACTATAATTCAGCTGGGAACATTAATATACCTTTGCCTATTCAAAATACCTGACAATAATTTTTTGATATTAAGCAGGAAAGGGTGAAAGAAATAATCACATGTGGAAGCTTAATTTTCTGATCCTTGTGTATTCTATAAAATTGTTCAATGAGTATCCCAATACAACAAAGTTAATGATAAAATTCCTGAAAGGCAAATCCTAGAAAGACACTGGACCTGCCAGGGCTGACATAGGAACTAGGACTTTAGTCATGTGGGGAGGACGAAATGTTGCAGATCCACAGCATAAGCATGGTGATCTTAAGTATTTTTAGACATTCCTTGCCCACTTTAATTGGAACTAACAGATAAAATCCTTTGCAGCCTATTAACAAAATCCTATTTTCTACTCATCAAAGGGGTAAGAATGCTATTCACATAGCATCCAAGGCCTATAGCTGAGACTTATTTGCTTGGCTATAAACACATCTTTGATGCTTCCAGCCACATATTCTTTGTTTAAGATTTTACTTATTTATTATGTATGCAGTGTTCTGGCTGCATGTATGCCTGGAGGCCAGAAGAGAGCACCAGATGTCATTATAGATGGCTGTGAGCTACCATGTGGTTGTTGGAAATTGAACTCAGGACCTCTGGAAGAGCAACCATTGCTCTTAACCTCACAGCCATTTCTCCAGCCCCCCTCCACATATTTTAAAGCACTCTTAATTTATGGTTTTCTTTGTTTAGGTATTATAAAACTTCATGAGATTACTTCTACCTTAGATCATGAAATTTGAGGTAGCCTAAATCTGTGTTCCTGAGCAAGTCACTCATGTTTGTCTCCAGAAGAAATTATTTTATATTTTGTTTAAGGTAACAGCTGTGGTTTTTGCATTAAGAAGCTGGCTTTCCCTTCAGGTAGGGGAGGAAACACAATATAGCATGATTTTTCATTGATAAAGAAACAAAAAGCAACTTTCAACTCACTTTGTTATTGCTGGTGATGTAGCCACCTTTCTTTAGTCTTCTCAAAATATCTTTGCGCTTATAGTATGTTCTTAAATGTGGATCGTGGAGACTTTTATATTGGGTTTCCAAAAGTCGACAGTAAGGGTCACTCAGGTTAAAACCATAGGAAGGTCGAAAAAGCTGCATACCCAGATATTAAAGTATTACAAATATAAATTAATGTATATTCAATTTTAATTAACCTGATGTCATGTAAAAATTCAGACATGCAGTTCAAAATTTGAAAGGAAAATAAGCAAGCAACAAGAAGATTTACTAAAATTTCTCTTCTTCCCTCACCCATGTCAAGCAATTTAAACAGTTGGTCCCACTAAATCAGTTCCTTCCTAGATGCATAACCTTTTGGCAAGAAGATAAAAGCACAGAAGGAAAAGAATGGAATAGTGTATGATTTGCTTTATGAAATAAAGGCAATGATAGAACTCTGTCTTTTCTTTCTCCTTCTAGATCAAGACACTACATACAGAAAAAAAAGAATAGTATTATTTTGTTTCAACCCCCCATAAATATGGAAAAATCTTTTACTAAGATTAAATGGAAATAGCATACACAAACAGTGTACAACTTAGATGTTAAATTCTATAAATAAAGAATCATAAGACTTTTAATAAACCCAAAGCACTTTGAATGTTATAGTCATAAAGAAAATCAATATCTATGTCACATAATTCCACATATTGAAATACTAAATACTAGTTTTACATATTTACAGAAAAGTTTTTTTGTTCTGTATTAACAGCAAACACAACCTCATACAATAAATACTAACATATAAACATAATTTTATTATGTAAATATTATCATAGAAAAAGCACAATAAACATAACCATATAAAAGAATAGTCAACAATGTTCATGATTCCTTATTTTTTTTTTTTTACTATTAAGGAATGTGTAAACATATACTAATGCTCTCTGCATTTTTTCAGCTTTAATGTTTAATACAATGCCAAGTCAAAAAAAGAGGTAATGACATTTGAGTGTGTGTGGGGAGCTGGAAAAGCAGAAACCATGTGCCCTTGCTTGTAGGCATCTGATTCAACTCACACTACCATATAATATTGTACACCAATCCAGAGGGCCCTTAAGGTATCAGTTTGTGATTTTTTTTCATTTTAAAGCTTTAGTTCATTTCTTGAATCCTGGATAGTCAGATGGAGTAAGGCTCTAAACAAACCAGAAGGCATAAGGCAGAAAGCAAAGCCTAAGGGAGTAAGACAGCAGAATAGTTCTTGGTTTGTGTAAAACATTTAGCACCTTAAGACACTGAGGTCTTAATGCCACAAATTTAATACCTTTCAAAGGCCTAAACAATAAAATAGATGAATGACTACCAAAGCTTCCCAGGGAGCACCAGTCCCCCTGTAGCTTCAAGTCTGTCTCATTCAGAATTAGACCAGATAAGGAGTAAAAATCATTAAGGAAAACAATACATGAAAGAAGGAATTGGGTGTCTCTCTTAGATGGTAACAATTGCTGTCAACTCCTTTAAGATGTTGACTTTCAACAGCAACAAACACATTTCTCAATATTAAGTGAAGTAACTACTCAGCAAAAAAAATAATAAACCTTCTTCAGAACTATGTAGTCAAGGACTGGAGGAGTTTGGGGATGGGACACACACACATACAAAAAAAAAAAAAAAAAAAAAAAAAAAAAAAAAAAAAAAAAAAAAAAAAAAAAAAAAAAAAAAAAAAAAAAAAAAAAAAAAAAAAAAAAAAAAAAAAAAAAAAAAAAAAAAAAAAAAAAAAAAAAAAAAAAAAACCTAAGCATTTTAAGGGAAGTAGGCATTATCAAACAATTTAATATAAATGGTAAGTGCAATCATTTAACATAAAGAAATGTGAATTGTAAGCAAAATGAATGGGTGACTGTGATGCAGTTCATAAATGATGTTCTAGGATGACTCACACCAACAAACTGGGAGGAAAAACAAAGAATAAACCAAGATTGGAGACAAACTGGACAAAAAAAAAAAAAAATTCAGAGAAGGTTGTTTGTTTACATGGGCATAAAAAGTGTTGACTGGAAGAATTCATTCTGAATCTATGAATGGAAGAGAGCTAAGATGATCATGGGGTTTCATCTTCACTGAGGCAGAGCATTTTTTCTACCTAGAAGAGTTAAAATAACTTAATGTGCTAGGCTTTGTTGACTCCCAATGGAAGGCCTTACCCTTTTGGACGAGTGGATGGGGGCCAATTTAGGAGGAGGGGTGCAGAAGGAGTGGAAGTGGAAACTGTGGTTGGTACGTAAAATAATTAAGAAAGTTAAAAAAATTACTAAACATGAAAAATAACTTCATTTTTTAACTTGCTACATGACATTTTCCTCAAAAAAAAACCCCAAAAATGTCTTTCATTGACAGTTTATCTCCAGTTAGTATTGATGAAAAATCCTAATATTAATTAATAAAAAATAGTAATAGCCTTCTAATCAATGAAATGCTTCTAAGAAAAGTTTAATACATAGTCATACAAAGGCCTTATAATTAAATATTAATATGTTGCTATGTAATATAAATAAAAATAAGGATGAACATCAGTCTATGAAGCTATATTGGATGAAACTGCTTTATGAACAATCTAAACAATACCTGTGGTACGATGTCTGACTATTAGTACACATTCTTCCAATATACTCTGCTGTATTATCTATGTATAACAGCAAGGAAATTACAGCATTGGAAAGCAAGAAATTAATGTAATTATAAAATGTTGTCTTACCTTTTCACTGATATTCGTCGTAAAATACACAGTATCAGTTCCTGGGATCACAGGCAGTTTGACCCCAAGAGGAAGATCCAGCAGCTGAGCAGCTCCCACCCCTGGAATTGGGTGTTTGTGTGCCCCCTATGAAATATAATCAACTAACTTGTCTTTTCTTTCTGTATTAGTCTTTTGCTTTGGCCCATCTCCTCCCACGAAAATAGAGACCCAAGAATCAAAGGGTAAGGTCTGAAGGGCACACCCTCACGGGGTCTCTCTCTTCAGCCAGCCTAGTCACTGCTGTAGCCAGAAAGGAGCTTGTGGGGCGATTCTTGCTCCCAGGCTCAAGGCCCACAATGGCGTCTCCCAGTCCTGATGCCCAGGGTATCCACACTGGCCTGAGGCCACTCCACTTACATCTCCGCATTGCTGACTGTCCTCAGCCACGCTGCTGGACGCTGCTTTGTTGGCAGCCACATTGGCGGTCTTGGAGCAGGCGCTGAGGTACAGCTCCATGGCGGCCTGAGCCTCACGTCCTCCCTAGACGCTTCCTGGCTTCCTTCGCCGTGGTCCCTCAGTTCCGAATGACCGGTGCCAGCCCACTGCGGCCCCACGAGCTTACGTTCCACATGGAACCCTGGAGCCCACCGAGAGATCCTGTGCCTCAAAATGGGAAACTGGGCCCGGGAGAACCTGATTGTGACGACCTTAAACAAAAGGCTGGTTCTCTTGGAAACCATCAGGCAATCCAAACAAGCAAAAATGTAAAATTGTGCTGGATAGGAGGCTGAGAGAGCAAAGTCAAGAGTTAGCTAGTTTCTTCTTCACCGAAGACTACAAGTACCTCATGTGCACCTAGGGCCAGAGGGCGGGCTATATACCCATGTTCTGCAATGAAAACGTTGTTCCCACATCCCCCAGCTATCAAAAATTTCCATCTCACAAATGATCCTGCTCCATTCTCCCTCCTCCCTCCTCTATTCTTCCCCCTCCACCGCCCTTTTTTTAATTATCTCTCCTGATCTTTCTGTGTCCTCTATTTTATCCTGTCCTCAACCATCAAACTCAATTTTGTAAAGTTCTCAGCTCCTTTGAGCCAGCCACCACTAGACAAGGTAGAACACAACTGTATAAAATATGGTTAAGAGCACTGCCTGTTCTTCCAGAGGTCCTGAGTTCAATTCCCAGCAACCACATGGTGGGTCACAACCATCTGTAATGAGATCTGGTAACCCTCTTCTGTATACATGATAAATAAATATTTAAAAAAAAAAAGATGGTGCTTGTCCTTGAGCAGTTGTGTGGGCACAGTAGGCTCTAGTCAGTCATCTAATTGATCAAGATCTAAGACTTCGTGGGTTCCTTGACCTATTGGCACTCTTTCTTGGCCATTAAAAACTATTAATTCTATATGCTAAATACCTCCTTAAACTTGTAACTATTTCTTCAATAGCTTACTTTGTATTTTCAAATACTAAAATGATAATTTAAAAGTTAAATCCCTCCAAATATGAGAATAGAAATTACTGTTGGATATCATTTAATTGAATACCTTTATTCGATGCGGAGACTCAGTGAAATGGGATTACTTTCAAAATTAAGAATTGCAATAGCTAATGGGGAAAACAGTGCTCTAGCTAGTCATTTTCTGTCAACAAGTAAAAGTCTAGTGCCAGGAATGGGTTACATTTTGGGAAGTTGCTGGACAAAATGGTCTCATGAAAATCCCCAAATATCACAGGCTGTTATCAAGGCTACTGGTTACTTTCTACAAAGTGATTGGAAGGCCCTCCTGCTGATGTCAGTATTTATGCCATTGAACAGGAAGAAATAGATCTGGTCTATCTAGTGACTTCATTCCTACTTACCAGATTCTACAATGTTAGAAGGCACACTGCACTCCTCTAGAAGGGGAAGATAATTACAAATATTATTTAGTTACAGGCTGCTGTTACAAAAGCAACCTATCTGTAAGATTATTTCAGATGACTGATAGCATAGTGTCAGAAAACTTATGAGAGTAACTAACCACTTTTTTTATTCATTGTAAGGTCTACTCTATGAGATAGAACCCACACCTGACATTGCTAAAGAAGCAAAAAAAAAAAAAAAAAAAAAAAAACTGAGGCTAGATAGGTCATGGGCCTTAGGGAACAACCCACTATTATTAGTCTGCTAAAAGAGTAGCAGTCCCATTGCTTCCGGTTCCGCCGCCGGATCGGTGCCCTCTGCGGCATCCCAGCACACTCTGGAGCAGGGGGCAGCTGAACTCTGCACCTGGCCACACCCACAGCTCCTGCTGCTGCTGAGGGTAGCTGCAAGGATCCCTACTGCGACCCCGAACTGAGTAAACTGAGCAAACCAACTGCAGGGGTCTCTGAGGGGCGGATTCGAACCCTGACCAGAGAGGTGACAGGAGACACACAAACCAAAGTGCCACAACTGACCAGGACCCGTCTAATCGTGAACCACTGAACCCATGGGCAAACGTCAGTGCAAGAAATTACATAATAATACAAAGGGCAATATGGTAACTCCAGAAGAGAGTG
>PVIH01007962.1:0-95585 GCA_004025045.1 Sigmodon hispidus
ATTTTGGTTTTGAAGCCCTGAGAGCTTTTAAGCTATTGAGCGGGGTCTCCCCGTGTGGTAGTAGTAGTAGCTGCAGCAGTAGCAGTAGTGGGGGTAATATTAGTAGGAAAAGAGAAACTTCTGTAAAATGCCCGAATAAACCATAGAAGGAAGAAGCCTGGGTCTCGTGCCTTCCTTGCAGGCAGGGTCGCGCATGAGAGTAGTGGAGATCAGCCCTCATTCAGTAGTGACGTTTTGCTTTCTGGACTCTGCTGTTTGTTTGTTTTTCTATTTCCACTCTCTCTCCCCAAACACCAGGTTTCTAATGCTGTCCACTGATTATCCTGAGCTTTATGTACTCAGTGTAGCAGACACTATACCTTGCTCTTGCTTCTCTTTCCTATTTCTCTCTCTCTCTGTGTGTGTGTGTGTATGTTATGAACTAAGTTCTTACTGTGTACTGCTGGTTAGATGGTGATCCTCCTGCCTCTGCCTCCAGAGTACTGGGATTTCAGCTGTGAGTCACTATACCTGTCCCTTTTAAACGAAGATAGTAAAACGTGGTGTGAAAAGGATAAAACATCACAATCAGATCAGTCTGATGTTCAGCTCCTCAGTTGGAACCCCAGTTTCCATTATCTGCTACAGGAAGATAGCACTTCATCTTCCAGAAGTCAGGCTGCCCCTCCTTCAGTCCCTCCCTCTCCAAACAGAGATGATAAGAATGCCTTCTCTCCTCCTAGCAACTGTGGAATAAGTTTATGGTTCTGCCTAGTGCCTGAAGCCTTCCTGGGCATGTTGGCTAGGCCAGGCTAGGTCACATGGTGTGAAACAGCCCTTACACCTTGAGAACCTTTTAGTCAGAAATTCCCATCTTCAGGAACTGAAGGATCTCTCCCACTTCAGCCTGCTGTGCTGCCTCTGTGTGATGCTGTTTCTCTTAGCATTCTTGGAATTGAAGGCTCTGCCTCCCGGTTCCTACTGAGCATTAGTGCAATGCTCTAACTCTCTCCTATGATTTCTTGCTTTGGGGTCTCATCTTGGCTGGCTATAGCCATGGTCCTATAATTCTCCTAATACAGTTCTCCTGCAGGGTAATGTCATGTCAGCTTCTTCCTATGAACATGTAACAATGTCTAACAGCATCACCTCTCCTCATCATCCTTGACTCTCTTGCCAGCAAGAACCATGTGTTATTCTGCCTTTCATCTTGTCCTGCTAATGCAAAGCATGGCAGCAGATGTGTCACGTGCCTCCTCCGCTTTATATACAACCATATGTGCATCATGAAATGGGAAGCATTTGTGTTAAAAAGAAATCAAGGCCTGCCAGTTCTGTGTCAGCACACATGTAGCTGGTGGGACCCACTTTCTGCTTTTCATCTAACAGAACTAAAACAATATCTTCCCTCTTGAGGGTCTTTCCTGAACTGCATATCACAGTTCTCAGCAGAGTTTGCTGGGAAGCCACTCTGGTGTAAGTTTGTCATGGAACCTCAGTGGTAGTCAGAAAGCTTCTGTATGTACAGATCTGCATGCTCTTCATCTCTGGTTCTGTCTCCTGCTTGAATTCTAAACAGTCACAAAGCCTTTGAGCCAAGGAGTAAGCACCAGGGAAATTTTTAGAAAGTACAAAGGAAGGTCTTGTTGTGGTGGCTGTTTGGAGTAATTTTTAGACCAAAGGACTTCTGGGTCATGTGGCTGTGTCTGGGGTGGTTCAGAAGGCAGGTCAGTTACTCTATACACTCTTACTGATGCTTTTTCAGACAAAAGTGAAAGATTCCTGGGCTGTAGATGATAAAATGAAGACTCAGTCTTAGAACTTCTCCACCCATAAGCTAACTAGGGTGAGGGTAGAGTGAATGAGCTAACAGATAAGCTTAGATACCTATAAGGCCAAGAGCACGTGAAGACACCTTTCCCAGCCCAGGGAAGTCTTAGAGGGCCTAACTTAGCTTCCCTCTGGGCTGATTTTCCCAAGAGAAGCTGTAGCTCCTCCAGGCAATACAGGCCAATTGCATGCAGAAGCTGAGCAGCAAATATAGGAACTAGCAAGTTAGTGCAGGGAAGAATGGGAAAGGAGGAAGGGAGCAGCATTAGCAGATGGACTGGAGGATCAGCAAAAGCTAATAAGACATAAGTGAATGACCGTAACAGGGTGGAAGGACGAAATGATCTTCAGAGGATGAAAAGAAGTGCAGGGAACCTCAGAAAAGGGAGCCACAATGTCCCACTAGGAGAGCGATCACACCAGTGACATCAGGCTAGCTACAGCTGGTCCTTTTCTTACTGCTGGAATTCAAGTAGACCAAGTAGATGCTAACGATCTGCAATGTAACTACTTGCCTGAATGAATATATATATATATATATATATGATGTTAAAATGCTAATATGCTCCCCAGTGTGATACCCATTCCTATTATATAATATATCCCCTGTGTTCTTCTCCATTATGTCTGCTGCTGATGCCTAAAATAGAACCCAGCAACTCATAGGTGATTCCTGAGTACTTGTTGAATCTGTCTTTTAAGGGATGTATTTTCACCCCAACAACTATATGCTGTATGTAGATTTCTTTCTAGAAGCCTATTTGTTATGTATCTAGATTTCTAACTTAGAAAGTGTGGTCACAGGACACACAGGTACAGCCAAGGCAAGCTTCATGCTGATTTTCAGAACCTGACCCTCCCTGTGTCAGACAGAGTGTTTGGGCGGAGGGAGGAGGAAAGAAGTGTGGTTTAGAGAGACTGTACTGTTTCTGGGCGGGTGGCCTCAGCCACTCCCTTTTGCGTGGTTGGCTGCCCATGCAGTCTTAGACCTGGCCAGCTATTCTGTCTTGTTCTTTGCCCACTAAAGAGGCTTTGAGAATTTTGAGTAAAAGCAGAAAGCATTAGCATTTTGGAAAGGATGTAGCTGGAGCACTTGTGGCCTCACTTGGCCCTTTCAGAGTTCCACTTTTGTAGAGAGGAAAGACCATTCTGCCCACAAACTTAGCAACTTGCAGACACTGCTTGAAAGGTAAACATGTAACATGCTTGATTATTATCCTCAAACAGAGCCTCCGCGAATACCATTACCAAGCCTGTATGTCCTGTTTTATTTTAACGATACCAGTTCTGTTTAATTTTAGGTTCAGGTGTGAAAATTTTGGGCATACACAGCTTTTATTGTGAACTGAAGAAGCCTGTCTTATATTCCAAGTTTTCACAATGTATTTTTTATTGTCCTTGAACACTTTGAAACTCTTCTGTATTTAGAAAACAATAGAGAAAGCAGTCTCTCTTAGGGTTTACCACCTCCACACACAGAATAAAAGCAATTTCTCCCCTCTATTTCTCATACCACTCTATTCCTGAGTCATTTTCAATCTGCCCCAAAATTATTGTCACATGTGTCTTTGTCACGTCTTGCCCCAGACATAGACAAGACTCTCAGGAAGGGTTATTCTATTAGTCTCTAATCAAACCTCCCTGACCTCAGAATCCCTTTATCAAGCCAGTTTTGCACTGCCATCTATCTGAACTCCTTAAGTACAGCGTGGACCATGGCTGAAGCCATGGGTAGCTTCTTATCACATGGGGAAAATGCAAAATGCCCAGTCAGCATTTGGAAATGGAAAATGAGTAGAAGAAAAACATTCATAAAGTAAACCAAATTTAAAAATATAAATGTAAATGTAAGAATTGTTGTCCAATAAAATCTACCACCAAAAGAATATGCCTGGGAGTCTGCTTAGCAGTAGAATGGTTGCCACGTTCTATGAAGGCCCTAGTTTGGTCTCTGGCACTCCATTTCCAGTGCATATATGCTTGTGTGTGTACAAGAATATAGAGAGATGTCATAATCTATTAAGAGATTACTAGGTAATTAGGGTTTCAAACAACCTATTCAATGTATACTTTGTGAACACACCACAGAATATGTAGATAAAATGTCCTATAATGCCAGTAAACATAGGAAAACTATTTGTCTATATAAGCAGAAACTCCCATTTTTCCATAGCTAACACCTACTACATGCTTACAACATACTAGGGCAAGGTCTAAAAGCTTGCTAAGTACTATCTTGATCTTATAACTTTGTAAAAGTAGATATTATCTCCCCCATTTTGCAGGAAATTGAGCACAAGGACATTAATTGGCATTCCCAACGTCATTCAGGGAATGCTAAATGTAGGATGGAGGTTTCTTGGTTCTAAGAGTTCTTGTGGTCAACAAAAACCTGGTATTACTTGGAGAGTTACTAGGGAGAGTCAAGATCAATTACTAAGTCTCTAAGGCTGTCAAGACAAGAATGGATGTGGAGCAAGACTGGGTAGCTGGACAGTTCGGTTATAGAACAAAGAAATCAAGCTGAAACTGAACTGAAAACTATCTACTACCTCACTGGCTTTTGTGCAGGCTACAGGGAACTGAAAAGTCATCAGCGGTATCCCTGGAGCCAGCCCTCCATGATAAAATACTGACCTGCCAGGCAAGCTGTGCCCCACTGGTGCATTAGTGGCATGAAAGTTATAGGGGTAACAGCTAACTGCTCTTGGATCAGATTGGAGGACTGATCCACGGGGAGAAATTCAGGGCTGCTGTTGTTAACTTGTCCAAAATCTCATGGTGTATGTAGTCATAAGCCCTGGGGAGGAACCTACTACTGTTGTTTGCTAGTCCACATGTTGTAAACTGCTTTGTAACTATGTATTTTACACCCATAGATTAGTAGTGCCCTCTACCTTAGCCAGAGCAGCTTCTCTCTGTACTGGGTAGCAGTTAATGCAAGGACTCATAAAGGTCAAATGCTAAGAATAGATGTCCATTGAGCTCTCAGGACATCTATCTCAAGCCTCCAAGGCTCAGGGAACACTATGGAAAGAGATGAAACGACGTAAGAGCCAGAGGATGGGGGGGAATGTTGTAAAGTGGTGCTGTCTCTGGAACATGACTTGGCCATTGTAACCATGAACTCACTGCAGCTCTCCTTATGTGTGCAATATTAAGTCAGCAGCATCATCCAGCATCCCAACAGGCAGCACTAGTTGGACTTAGTTGGTTATTAACAGAAAGGGAAGGTCAGTGAGAACAGGAAGTGAGGAGGAGAACCTTGTGGGTTTACCAGGAGGAATGGGAAGTTAGGGTGCATATAATCAAGATGCACCAGTTGCATATTTAAAATCATTAAATAATAGATAAAAAATATCCTATTATAAAAATTAGATAGGTGGGTTTTAGTACTTGGTATACAACAGTATGTTTAATTTAATTAATTAATTTAATTAATAAATATTAATTTAATTTTAATACTGATAACATTTCAATGTTCATGTTATAAATAAAAGTCATTAAAATTTTAGTTCCTAAAAGATCAAGTGATCTGTGCAAAATTTCTCCATAGTTCAAATGAAGTAATGGTCAGATGGGAAATTTAAGAAGGAGGCTGTAGTCAGAGGGTTGGGAGACAATGAAACTTAGAATTGGAGTAAGATTGTTAATTACGTTAATTTTTAATATTTGCTTTATCTTATATATATGAGTGTTTTGCCTGCATATATAACTGTATACCATGTGCATGCCTAGTGCTCAGGGAGGCCAGAAAAAGGCATTGGATTCCCTGGAGCCGGAATTACAGGTGACTGTGAGCCACATCATAGGTGCTGGGAATCAAGAGCAAAGAGGTCCTCTGGAAGAGTAGCCGTGTTAACTACTGATCCACCGTTCCAGCCCCATTGGCTCATTTTGAAAGCGGTCATTTGCTACCATGTTTTTAGTGTTACAACACTTCCGTAGTGCAAAAATGAAAACATGTTAATTCAAAGAGAGACACACCACACGAGATAAAAACACTAAGAACAGATACTTGCAACCTGTCTTGAGCAGTCACAAAGGAAGCCTCAAGCTAAGGGACAGAAAGGAAGTCACTCTGTTCTGGTTTGTCAGATAGAAAAAAAAAATCAAAACAACACTTTTGCAATGGATGAGTTTACAAAATTGGGAATATGACAAGATGTGTCTGAAGCACCTTTAGTCTCTCTTTTCTTTGAATTATTTCCCATTGGAAAATTAAGGTTGTTTACTAAAGTGTCTGCCTTGATACCATATTAATATCCAGATATGTGTGTGAGTTTAAAACAAAACTGGAATATCCAACCTTGTCCAAACACAGTCTCTGCACTGGCCAGATATGGGCCTACAGTCAAATCTCAACCCCTCTGAACAGCAGTTCCATTATTAATTAAAGAGAAAGATACAATGTCCTAAGTCTTAGGATTGTTACGTGTCTGAGATTGCCTCACCAATGAGCAGTCAGTGAGTATTTGCCAAAGATCAAGAGTGATTAGTGGCTGAGGGGCACTGGGGGGCCTGAGGAGCATTGGGGGGCCTGAGGGGCATTGGGGGACCTGAGGGGCACTGGGAGGTAAGGGCTGTAGAGAACTAGTACAGTGGGAACTTCCTGGAACCTATAAGAATGACCCTACTGAGGACTCCTGGTAATGGAGGATGTGGAGCCTGAACCAGCCATCTTCTGTAACCAGGCTACCTCCCAGTGGTGGGCCTGGAACACCAATCCAGCCACAGAACCTTGTATCTCCAACCTGTCCTGACTGCAAGATGTGCTGGGGCAATAGTGGCTCAGAGTTTGTGGGAGTGGCCAACCAATGACTTTTCTAATGAGGCCCACTCAGCAAAGGAAGCCCAGACTCCCTCCACACTGCCTGGAGGGCCAGGAACCAAAGGTTGATGGCCTAAAGACTTAGGGTAGAACGAAACACAACTGGTCAAAAGGAAAAAAAGGGGAATAAACAAATGATTTTTAAAGCAAATGATATTATTCCGAATGATATTTTGCTGTCTCATAGATCGGTGCCTAGCCCAGTGTCATCAGAGGCTCCTCCAGCAGCTGATGGGAGCAGATGCAGAGACCCATAACCACACATTAGGAGGAGCGCAAGGAACCCCAGAGAAGAGAGGAGGGAGGGCTGTAGAAGCCAGAGGGGTTGAGGATTCCAGGAGAACACAGCCCACAGAATCCACTAAGCACGACTCAGAGGGGCCCATAGAGCCTGCAGCAGCAGTGACAGAGCCTGCATGGGTCTGCACTAGGTCCTTTGCATACATGGTGTGGTTATTTAGGTTGGGGATTTTATGGGACTCCTACATTAGGGATATCTCTGACTCTTTTACCTGCTTTTGGATGTTTTTCCTCCTACGGAGTTGCTTCATCCAACCTAGATGTGAGGGTTTGTGCCAAGTCTTACTGCATCTTGTTATGCTGTGTTCAATGGATATCCCTGGGAGACCTGCTCTTTTCTGAAGGATAACGGAGAGGAGAAGCAGTGGATCTGGGGGAGAGTAGGTGAGGTAAGGTGAGGAGGCAGGGAGGAGGGGGCTGGAAGTAGTGGAGGTTGGGAAGTAGTGTATGAAAGAAGAATAAATAATAAATTAAAACGAAGGACTGGTGGAATTACAATTGGTTATTCATTCTACCTCTATGTATTTCTCAGAATTTTCTATTAGGAAGATTTGTTGCTTTTTGTAGTTAGAAACAAACAAATGAACAAAAATGATGGAATGTATTCTTTAAAAAGAAAGACAAAACGTTCCCATTCTCCATTTGCCCTCCCCTCTCCTCAGCCTCCGCTGTGTCTTAGCTGTTGTGCTGTAAAGCGTGGCTCCTTTCTCTGCAGCAGCATTCAGAAGACATCACAAGATGCCAATTACTCTCTATACTCCAGGAGGCCACTACTGAGGTCAGCTCTGCACCAGGCCTGGTGCACTTCAATCAGCCTGAGCTCAGTGAGAGCTCAGTGCCCAT
This sequence comes from Sigmodon hispidus, assembly GCA_004025045.1. Taxonomy (NCBI): domain Eukaryota; kingdom Metazoa; phylum Chordata; class Mammalia; order Rodentia; family Cricetidae; genus Sigmodon; species Sigmodon hispidus. The sequence continues at coordinate 7,784 of PVIH01007962.1, forward strand.
TGGGAGCTCTGTTCTGCTGCTCATCGATTCCTGGCCTGCCATTCCGTCCCTCTGCCACTCAGCTGGATGCTCCCAGCCACCCCTGCCTGGTCCTCAGAGGGCTCCACTTCCCCTTCTTTTAGTTCCTTTTATTCAGCACCAGGAACACCAAAAGCAGAGCATGCAGTCGGGTCTTTGGAAACCAGAGAGAGTGTAGGCGACTTACATGAAATGAAGCAAAGCTCTGGCTGGAAACCAGCTTCTAATCTTGAAGGTCCCCCTGGTTCCTTTCTTTTTCTCTATAGTTTTATATTTGTGGGTCCCTAATCCCTTTTTGCCTTCCTGGAGTTGCTTCAGCAATAAGAGAAAGGGGAAAGTAGACAAGGTTTAGACCTGAGTTACTCTAGCACCAGGAAGCATACACTTAGGCTCCATCACATTGGGCCTATGCTTAGAGATATGAAGATACGGGGTGAACCAAAGGGCCAGGGTTTTCTGAGTGTTCCGGCTTTCGGAGAGCAGGCAGTGTTCACCAGCTTCTTCTGTAGCCCATTCTTTCTGGCTAGGTCCCATCTTATTAAAGGTTGCTGCCTCTACTGAGCTGCTGATCTCAGAAAGCAGGGGTGATCCCTAATTATTTTCCCCTTTCTTGTCTCACACCCAGATATGCATGTCATCTTTCTTCCCTCCTTCTTCGAAATTCTATTTCCATTGCTACAAACCAGTTTGGGCAGTCATGCCTGCAGTCTTTGGTTATTTAGTTGGTTGGTATGTATGTGCGTTCAAGTTTATGTTCACAAGTGTGTGCAAGCATGCACAAAAACCAAACCTTAATCGATCCCTATCTTAATTTGTTTTGTTTTTGAGATAGGATCTTACTCTGCATCCCAGTTTGGTCTTGAATGGTGGTCTTGCCATTGCCTCTCAAGTGCTGGGATTGAAAGTATATGTCACATGCTTGGCTTCAACTATATGTTATCATTTCTATAATTGATGTCTTCCAATAAGACAGTTATTTGAATGTCAGGAAGCTCCAAATGACAGCTAGAGAAGTTAAGGGACATGGAAAGGCCACATAGACAGTCTGCTCTTGGGGCTTATACAGAACAAGTCAGTCTCTCAGGGTCTAGATGAGCTGAAGTTTTTCAAAGGTGCTTATGTCTTTCATCATTGTTTAAGCATCTCTGCTAAGTACTCTCTTCCTTCAGCCACATGACAACAGAGCTGTGCTCTCACTCACTCTATGCAAGTTATAAAAGAACCTTCACATTAACAAGATTACTTACCTGATTTTCTCATACTGAATCTGGGTACCCTGTAACTATAGAGCCATACTTTCTACCTTTGCAGCACGTCAGTCATCGTGTGCATAATTCTATACAGCTTTGAAACAAGGAGACCAACCTTATTATTCTCAAACTGAAGCTAATGATGTTGCTCTTCCAGGATGATTATATTAAGAGAGATATTGGATGTTCTTAAATACTTTAACAAGCATTGATTGAATGCCAATCATGTACTGGACACTGTTTTGGATTTTTGGTGGAACACAACCTGAAGACGGTAGAAAAGATTTCTAACCCAATGAAGTATAAAGCCTACAGCTTAAATTGAGCAGCATTCTAATGGTTGTGCAGTTTGAACAGAAGTCAAGGAGTGCCCTAGAAGCAAGGTACTGTGACTCAAACAAGAAATTCAAAAGTGGTACCCACTATTATGGTTATTATGTTAGAGGCAGATGGAGCCATACCAATGTCACTGAAGCCTTTAGGTGTTGTAATTTTTTCATGATAATAGTGCTTTCAGAAAAAAGATGAAAGTCTATATTGCTATTTTGGGGGTATAATAGCCATTACATCAACCTTTATTTTAAGTTATCTTGGAGACTCTTTATTTTCTATAAATCAAGGTCTATGGTTATTGGATTAGCTTCCATAGTATTCTTGATTGCTCAACTCTGAATCATTGTCTTGACTTGGTTTTGCTGAATGTGAGATTCTAGTGCAGAGCAGCAGCTTCATTGAGGAAAAGATGCAGTTGCATTAATAGGAACAGTGCCAAGCCACCTTCTCCTGGCTGTCTGCTAGAGCTACTATCCAAAGTTGACTTCAGCCATCATCTTGTTCAGGATCCTGTAGTAACAGAATTTGCTTCTAACATCAAGGATACTTTCAGCTTTTCCAAGAGCTGTGTCTTGGCTTCCTTATCTCACATCATAGCTTTCTCATTCTTTGGTCTAGTAACAGAAGTTATTTACTGTAAACTACGTAGTCTTCTTTCTGGGTTGAAACCAACATTCTTCCTGTTTCTCTGCTTGTGTCAGATAACCCATGCTCTTGGGTGGGGAGAATATGAAACCACCACCTAGCATTCAACTGGGGGAAGGAAGTGACCACAGGATGTCATCATCTGTGTCAGAAGTGTGCAAGTATTTAACAGGAATCAACCTACGTTTTCCAGTAAAGCAGAGTTGCACATCTGGAAAGGTGTTCCTCATCCATCATGCTGGGATGACAGCTAAGATCACCTTTAATATCTCCCAACCCACTTTCAAAACCACGTCCCAACCCAATCTGTATGCTCACAAATTTTTTAACACTGTCTGTATCTTTGTGTATTTTCTTAACAATATTTTTTATTTTATTTGTACTTATATGTGAGTATATATTTGTACATGTTCATTATTCATTACTATACTCCTCCTCATGAAGCAAAGCACCACTGGATCAATAGTTGTTTTTTTTTAAAAAACTTTATTTATTTATTTATTTATTTATTTATTTATTTGCCTTTGTGTTTGCCTGGAACTGGAACTACAGACAGTTGTTAGCTGCCATGTGGGTGCTGGGAATTGAACCCGGGTCCTCTAGAAGAGCAGACGGTGCTCTTAACCGCTGAGCCATCTCTCCAGCCCCCAATAAATAGTTTTTAAGTAAAAATATACAGTATAGATTCAATCCCGAATACTTTTCAAATCAAAATAACAAACACAGATGTATGCGAAACAGAATATAATATTATAACTTGGATGTCTACTTTCTTGTACAAAATTAAAGAAATGCCTCCCCCAACCCCCTTTTAAAAATTCATTATTCATTCATTTGCACTCAATACAAAGTGCATGTGGAGGCCAGAGGGCAACTTTTGGGAGTCACTTCTCTTTACTCAAGAAACAGACATGCAAGTAACTCACCAGATAAGCAATACTTGCTGGTCAGGCCTGACAAAAATCACCATTTGTCTCATTTAACTTATAGAGTAGATTATGGTCTACATGGTATTTTGTTTATGTCTAGTGTTCAACCTCATCTTCTTAAGAATATTGTAGACAAAATAATTACAGAGTATTATCTCTCATATAGATGAAGAGATTCATACCAAATTATAACATTAGTGAATGGTAAAACCAGGATTTGACACCTGGGAATCCAAACCCAAATAAACTCATTTCCAGCTTTTTAAAGTTAGGACCTATGCTCAATTTGATTCTATCAGAGCTTCATTTTTTTTTTTATCTGTAAAAATGAGAATACAGATGTGGACTTCACAGCATTGCAAATAATGCAATAACATAGGAAATTATAATAAAGACGTAATCAGGACAGACACAGAACCTATCCCCTTAGAAATTATACTCTAATGATTGAAATGAAAGCATTCAGCCAGCAATTACACTTAGCTATCAAATTCCAGTGATAAAAAGGAGAAAAAAGGGCTGGAGAGATGGTTCAGCAGTTAAGAGAGTAGTATACTGCTCTTGCAGATGACCCAGGTTCAGTTCCCAACACCTACATGATGAAGCCCACAAACACCTGTAACTGTAACTCTAGTTCTAAGAGATCCAACATCTATTTCTGTATACACAGAACTTTTTTAAAAAGTAAAAAGAATATATATAGTTCTATACAACATACAGTGGAGTGGCCTAATATAGCATGAGGCTCAGAGTAGGTCTCCTTAAGGGAATGACAGCCAAGCTGGGACCAGATGCAAGGAATTGACCTGGTGATTTGGGGTAGGAACATAGTTTGAGTCATGGATTATATGATAGGGTATTCTGAGTAGCACTGATAAATGAGGGGTAACATTTGAGAAACAAAGGAATGACCGAGGAGCCTCAGTAAGAGTGACTAGATGGAGCCACACAGGTGAGCCAGTTTGAGAACACAGAGAGCCTTTGTGGATCAGCTTAAAATTTTTAAACAAAAGCAATGAAAAGAAGTTATGAAAGGGGACAATGAGATTAGATTTGACTTTTAAAACTCCTAGTTTCTTGCTGGGTATGGTGGTGCATGCCTGTAATTCTGGCAACTTGGTAGCTGAGGCAGGATCATATCTGTGAGCTCCAGACTAGCGTGATGGGTTTAGTCTATCCTGTAGGATTATAGTCCTGTGTGACTGTGGTCCTGCTATAGGATTATGGCCCTGTGTAACTGTAGTCCTGCATTCTCAAAAAGAAATGACAACCACAACAAGCTTCTAGTTCCTAATGGACAGAACTGAGATATTTAAAAATGTATTCTTTATTCTTTAACAAGTTCATACATGTATATGATACTTTCCAAAATTGTCTTCCTTAAACCAAGATAGTGTCACATGTCTTTAATCCCAGCACTAGGGAGACAGACACAGGCAGATCTCTATGAGTTTGAGGCCAGCCTGGTCTACAGAGTAAGTTCTGGGACAGCAAGGGCTATGAAGAGAGATTGTGTCTTAAAAAAAAAAAAAAAAAAATGTTCCTTGGATTGGAAGATGTCTCCATGGATTAAGTGCTTGCCTCTGAGGGAGTAAGGATTTAAATTCTGATTTCTAACATTCATGGAAAAAGCCAGGCACGTGGCAAGCCCAACACTTTAGAGGCAGAGATGGGACCTACAGAAAAAGCTGGCTAGCTAGACTAGCTAGAATGGACCAGTTCCTTTACCAAGAGACCCTATCTCAGCAAATAAAGAGGACAATGATGGGAAAAGACACTTAATGTCAGCTTCAGGCCCACCTGCATGCAAACATGCATACACACCTGCAAGTTCCACACAAACACTTAAATGCACATGCATGCATGCACACACATATACACATACATGCATACACACATGCATGTGTGTGTGCACACAGAGACACAGGCATAAACACATTTGCATATGCATCTCCACACACCCATGTACAATTTTTTTGAAAAGTGTCTTTCTTTTTATTGAACTTTTCTCTATTCTTACTTCATAAAGAGAGCCATAGACTGGTTTAAATGTAGAATCAGGGGGATTACACCGGTGCAATTCTTGGCTCTTCTCTTTCCTACTTTCAAGACCTAGGGAAAGTCTTACTCAGGGCTCCCCCTGCTCTAGCTACATGATGCAGTTGTGTCTCTTTCTAAGTGAGGATTAACCAGTGTGAGCCTAGCATGATACTTCTGGAAAACTAGTTTACCCATTCTTTTTGTTGAGCAAATGAGCAAAAATGTATTAAGCATTAACTATGTACCCAGCACCATATTGAGCCTGTGTTTTAGGAATTTACAGTATAATGCTGTATAGGCCAGGAACAAGCAAATAATCATTACAAAGTAGCAGGTGTTATAGGAGAAGAAGCAAGAGGAGAATGACAGGGCTAAGACTTACGGGTTAGAAGAACATATTAGACCTGGTGTGTGCTCAGTAGATATGTGATGAGGAGATAAAAGTGTGAGCAGTTGAAGGATAAGGCGAAATGGATAAGTGGAAGAGTGAATACATTAGACCATAGATTAGAAAATAATTTATATTGGTCTCTTTAGATTATATAATCAGCAGTAAACTGGATGGGTTGAAAAAGAAAGATTATAGACCAGGATGCAAGTAACCCCTGGGTGGTAGTTCTGGTGTAAACGAAGGATGAAGCTATTCTTTCAGCAGTAGTTGAGATTACATTCCATTTCCTTAATATTAAATTGCTCTGGGAAGCACAGTGTGTGGTCCACGAGTGGTCCTTGCATTACCCCATGAATCAAGACCTGTTCTCCCTCACAGAGCAGTGACCATCTTACCTTCAGTAATTCTTGCAGACTGAATGTCATGCACACCCTGTTAAAAGTTGATTCCCTGAGCTAGGTGGGAGTGAGGCAGAAGAAGAGAGAGAGGAAAACCAAGGCTGGCAATGGTGGTCCAGAGGACTTGCCATTATCTTAATTCTTTACAAGTATAATGATGCATTCATGTGTTTGCTTCAAACTGATAACTTTTTAAAGATAAGAAAGTCATTAAGGATTACACCATTACTTTTAATAGTGAAAGGTTTTAAATACCTAAATATCTATCCATCAGTAGAACTGAATAAAAATCAAGATGTTAAAGTGTGGTCACTGATGAAATGGAGCTAGTAATTTACAATTCTGTTCAAAAGGAAGTACATGCTAATTATCATGCTCTTAATCATCCCACTGATGTTAAAAACTTACACAAAAAGTTTGAGACGATTCTATGTGATGCTTATACTTTGTGTTAGTAAGGATATGGTTGCTATTTCTCTTCCTTTCTGGCCTCTGACCCCAGTTATCCTTTTGTTTGCTTTTCTAGCTCCTAAACTTTCTATAACAAAACCGTGATTTTAAAATCCTGTTGTTAAAAACAGGTAAGTGAAATGAAAGATAAAGAGAGAAAGGTAGCTGGAAGAAATATCTAAGGATGGATGAGAAAAGAGAGAGTAAGGAAAAGATGTGCTTGAGGGATTGAAAAAAAGGGCCAGATTTTCCAGAAAGTTAAGAGGGAAAATATTTTTGTTCTCAGAGGTTTTTTTTTAGTGTGCCTTCCAAGCCATTGCATTCCTAAATATAACCAAGGATGATCATTTCAGAAGGCAGCCAATATAAACATAGCAGATGTTTATATCTCAACATTAGCAACATGACATCGGAGCTGCAGAAGACCTTTTAAGTTGGCTATACTTTATTTATTTATTTTTAATTTTCCATTTTGAGTTCTCCTTTACAATAACCCTCCTGCCCCCATCAGAAAGTAAGGTAGGAGGAGAGGCGGGAAGGAAGGGCCAAGAAGGGAATAGCAGACGACTCCGTGGTGGAGGGGAAGTTTTCTCAGCCTCACCGTAAAGCAGGACTGCTCAAATGTTTGGGTCACCAAGTGCTTAGTAAGATGCAGTCTTTGGGGAGACCTTAGGCAATGTTCATGCCAGCCGTGCAGACAGCTTTGAGGACAAGGCCTACGAATTTAGGAATTTTTCAATCCAGTCTCATCTTACACTGGAAACCTACAGTTGCAATGACTTCTTACTAACCTAATAGTTTTGCTTTGTTTGTTTGTTTGGGGTTAAAACACCGACTAGTGAAACTTCTCAGAAAGTCAGTTTATCAAGAGTGAGTTGTAGTTCAAGATCTTGTATGAAAGTGAGTGAAATAAATAGAACAGGGGATGGCAAGAGGCCCTGCTGTATAAAGTCACAAGCAGTGGGGTGGTGTGTGTTGCGGGGGTACGATCGAGCTCTACCACTTTTAAAATCTTTTCAACTCTGATGCTTCAGTAATCTATAGAGGAAAAAAAATTTTTTTAAACTTTATTTATTTATTTATTTGCCTTGGTGTTTTGCCTGGAACTGGAACTGCAGACAGTTGTTAGCTGCCATGTGGGTGCTGGGAATCGAACCCGGGTCCTCTGGAAGAGCAGATGGTGCTCTTAACCGCTGAGCCATCTCTCCAGCCCCCGAGGAGAAATCTTTTATTGACATCAAGGAAGAGAAGAGGAATGCATATTGCCAGGGATCCTGAGCATCTGCTATTATGATGGTGGCCATTTCCTCTTGTCATTCTAGATGCAGAAGTGTTACTGGAGTGAGGGACTGAAAACTTGCCTTGTCTGAAACCCTAGTGCCCTGTCTTCCTGGTTTTGGCAACCTTCTTTTGGGATTCTGTCCCAATCCCTGTGAAGTAAGGCAGTAATTGTAGTCAGGCCTTCTAAGGGTAAATGTCACACTTCAGTGTTCACATTCAAATGGACTCAGTCCTCAATTCGAAGACCATTCTCTATTGCCTGACTCCTTCCTCCAAAGTGGTCAAAAGGCAAAGTCTGTACCTGCCTGCCTAAGGTCAGCCAAACGGCTCAGCTGCTCATCTGCTATGAAAAATCATTTCTGCCAGGGACTCAGACCCTTGCCGATAGCACCTTACTAGACTGAGTCTCCCAGACATTGCAGATTTCATTCAGCTCTGTAGCAGTTAGCCTCCAGGACATGGGCAGCTTGGGAGGTGACACTTCCATATCTGTGTTTAAGTGGAAAACAGCCCCTCCAGTGATAAGCACTGGGTGAGGGTGGGACCTGCTGCAGCAAGATTGCCCAGGCTCTGTAGTGAGAGCTTCTACCTATATGCCTCCAGAGGCTTGGACTCCTTGACCTGAACATGCTGGACAGTCCTGCTACTCAACTCACCAGTCACTATAAGATGCCAGCTCCAGGCAGCTCTGTCAGGTTTTCTGAAGACTCCTGAAAGGGGTACCAATTCCATTTACATTCCTGAGGTCGCCGCCCCCCCAACCACCTCCTGAGGTGCCCACTGGAGATGCGGAAACCCAGTTCACTACTGGAGTTGTTATTTTTACTTCCAACCCCAGTGGAGACCAGCCTGAATCATGTGGCTGACTGGTACAAAGGCTGCTTTTTATAATGTTCTTCATTGGAATTTTTTGGTGTCTGGAGAGGACTTCCTTTCCTCCCACGGTTAATTAACAGCATCACACCATTTCCTTTTTCTCCACACAAAGTCTGTGCTTGCCTCTGAGGCCAGGCAGAGAGGGTCACAGGTGTGGCTAAATATTCCTTGAGGTTAACCTAATGCTGAGAACCATAATTTGGCCAGAAGTAGTGTGAAGTACAGGGTAGCTTCCATTCTGGGCCAAGCTGGCAAGTGGGCACATGCCCAGGGCAAGCCAAAGACTTGTTTTTTAGTGTCCCAGTCAAGTGAGGGATGGGAGAAGAGGGTGGGGAACCAATGTGTGTTTGGAACATTTGTAAATTGTTTCTTCAACAAAGACTTTAAAAAAAAAATGCAACAGAGTGAAGCTTTATATATGTGAATGAGAGGCACACAAAAGAATGCATTGTCCCGAGATTTGCATGAGTAATTGTGTATGACTTCAGCCTTCCCGTTGAAATGTTGTTAGGATAGTTGTGGGCATTCCAGCATTTTCAATAGGTGGAAGAGAGGATGGAGCTCTGAGCAAGGCAGGCAGGGCTCTGGTAAGTCACATTGGGAAGCCTGAGGCACAGTGCTGGTCTGCTGGTTTGATTTTTTTTTTTCCATTTAGTTAAAGCACCTTCCTCCTACTTCCTGCCCCTACCTCCCCACTTCTCACTTCTCTTGATATTTATCTTCTGTCATTCTGTTTACTGGATTATGGTTATAGCTGACCACAGAGTAGTAAGTGAGTGAGTGTCCCAGAGTCCATACTTGGCCAGATATGTTACTCTAAGCAAGCTAACTGTTCTTTCTCTGCCTCGTCTATACAATAAGAATAATACCTACTTGTAGGGATGTTGAGTGAAATGTGTTCATATATATAAGATTTAGCACAACACCTGAAGAAAAGCAGGGTTATTATTTGTGTCCCTACTTGTTAGCACAGACCATCATAAGTCACAGATCAGTGGTTTTCATCTTGTATGTCATAATTGCTTAAAGAGCTTTAAAATTGCAAGAGTCAAGGCTCCGTTATTTTAGGGGTAAAAATCAGCTAATGATATTTTGGAACATTTCCCTGGGAAGTTATATTAGACAGCCAGGTTAAGAATGAGGCACACAGTAACTATATTTTAAGTGAATGTGTGAATAAACCAAGTGGAACCGGGGAAGCCAAGCCCAGGCTGTCTCATCTTCATGGACATCAGACATGATCCTGTCTCTTTTAGAGGGCTGTCTTTTTGAACTATCAGAGTGAACCAGAAGCTAACAGGAGACATCAGAAAGTGTGTCATCTTCTCCTGTCTGTCTACACAGACTTATTGATCAGGGTTTGGAAGAACTCCAGTCAGAAGCTGAACTTTGAACTTTCCTCCAGTTTTCATTTTGAATGCAACCTGACTTTATTTTTTCCTCAGATCTTTAATTTAGTGGACATAATAAAATACAATAAAAACCTTAAAGACCGCAAATAAAATACTTGCACCTCTCTAATGTGTAATTATGTACAGCACAATTGTAATTAACTGCTCTACCTACTTGGTGCACAGAATTTACACTGAAGGATGCCTGTCAAATATTGTTGGGTAAATTGAAGCAAGAGTCTACAGCCAAGGACTCCTACTCCAGTGAATTGTATGTTAATGCAAGAAGTAAAAATAAACATTTTCAAGAGGAAAGAAAACAAATGTGATGGAAATAGAGCATAGCAATGTAGACAGAAGGGTGTTAGGGCCAGCTTTGGGCCACTTTTTGTCTGTGTTCTTAACCTACCTGAACCTGAGGTCTCTCGTTTACTAAAGGTGGGTTTTGTTTCTCTCCATTTTTGAGACAAAGAATAGGAGTTATGGATAAGTCATCGGGATTATTAGTATTACATAGCCTTCTGAGCAACAGGCTCAGGTCCCCTGTCCTCAGCCCCTAGAGAGCTTTAGTGTGTTCATGCATACGTGTACAGATGTACTTGTGTGCACATGTGTCCGTGTGCCATATGTGGGGGAGAGAGGCCATAAAGTATCAGACGGCTATGTTGGGAAGGCAGCTGCCTGGATGTGAGAGCCTGTGAATAAAGAAGACTGGGACTGACTGCGAGCCTGACACTCTTACACACATCGAGGAAGAACCATATCCCACCTGTCAGCTGCATCTTCATCTAAGGAAAGACTTCATCTAAGGAAAGGCCGGTGGTGGAGAGGACACTGGTCCTCAAGCTTGCCTTCTAGACCTCGTTCATCTTACAGGGAAGACGTCCTTCTTAAAGAATACATACTAGCTAGCCTTCCATCACCAGAGAGAGGATCCTGGGTGGAGTAACTATCTCAGTCTTGGGGTTGCAAACTTAAAGAGCATACCCACTAATTAATATACCCTTCAAAAACAGACAGGAATAGGAAACCCAGGATCACCAGATGCCTGAGGAAACCCAACTGTTTCAAAACAGAGATGAACAAATTGGAAGCTAAGACCAGAGGAAAAATGGGCAATTGAAGAAACAATTGCTGTAAGTAGCATCCTCCTTAAAGAAGCCTGGGATATTGTGCAGGTTGCTATGGAAAAGAACAAATAGAGGGGGCAGGGATGAGGTTGAAAAGTAAAATAGTAAAACTAAATAAAGTAGTGGATGGGTTGACTAATAGAACATATATGGCAGAGGAACACAGAAATAAGTTATTCAAAAGCTAAGTAAGAAAAATATAGAAAGAATGGAAAATGTGAATTGAGAGTTTTTGAATGATGTGTCATACCCCTATTTGTATGTTGAAGCTCTGCACACATGCGTATATACACACACATATACATGCACACACAGCATGTCACTACATTTGTGTAGCCTACAAAAGTTAAATGAGATCATAGGGTAAAGTTCAACCTAACATGGGGAGGAGGAAGGGAAAATGTTTTTTTTTTTCTGTGCTAGGTGAGGATATAGGCAGAAGAGAGCTGTGTGCAAGCAGGGAATGAACCCTTAACAGAGAGTGACTGGGCCAGCACCATAGCACTGGAATTCCTGAGAAAATACCTTTGGGATGTTGAAGCCACCCAATGTGATGAGCTGGTTCTATGGCATCTGGTTAAGACAGCCCTGGTAAACAATGCAGAGTCACAAAGGATGGATTCAAAAGCCTCTTTCCACTTGAAAGAAGTGTCCCGAGCAAAGCAAAATTTGTAAGTGAAGAGGCTAACAGAGCAGTAATAGGAAAATGCTTCAACCCAAGGAAGGATTCGGGCTTCCCTGGGCTTGCCCAAGTATCAGGTGAGACAAACTCTTGAAAACCTTTACCAAAAAAAAAAAAAAAAAAAAAAAAGACAAGACCAAGAGAAAGCTTTAGACATATCCAGAAAAGAGAGATACATTACCAAAAGGAAGTAAAAAATGAAATTGCTTTTCAATTAACTGAATGTGGGGTAGCAATGAGGCATGTATTTAAAAGAAAAAGATCTTTTAAAAAATTAGGTTTACTTCTTTGATGTGCATAGGTTTGGCCTGTATGTGTGTATGTGCACAATGTATATTTCTGATGCCTGCAGATGTTGGAAAAGGGTATCAAAGCCCCTCCTTGTGAGCCACTGTGTGGGTGCTGGGACCAAAACCCAGGTCTCTCTGTAAGAGTGACCAGTGCTCTTAACCATGGAACCGTCTATCTTTCTACCTCTCAAAAAAAGAAATTAATTTTGAGTTTTGATCTATGTACTCTGCCGGCCATAGTGGCGTTCAAATAAGATAGCAAAACGTGGGCGTTTTCTGAAAGGATTCAAAGCATTTGCCTACTGTGCACTTTCTCCTAAGAATTGTTTTTCTTCCAATTTTGTGAAGCAAGAAGTCACTGGGTCCTAGAAGGGAAGATACTGTACACATAAAACAATATGTGATTGGGAGAGAAACCTGTAGATGCATACTTATTGATTAATTTGTAAAGCCCAATATGGAAAAAAATAACAATCTGTAATCAACAGCAAATGAGGAAAACATAGCGAGTGTTATGAAAGAACAACATGGTAAAAATAAGGATTGAAAAAGTAATTTCTATAAAATACAGAAACCTAGAGGGAAAACTGTGGCATCACTAACAGAAAAAACAAAAAAATGCAGGTGACTGAAAGGTGGTGCTTTCAACGGCTAGAGGTGCAGGCCTGACGACCTGAGCCAATCCTTAGCACCCATGTAAAGATAGAACAAACTCTACAAAGATGGCTTCCAACCTTCTGTAAGCACAGATGTGTCTGCACACATACAAAATAGTAGTAAGTATAATAAAGATTTTGTAAAATGACTGCAGGTTGAACTATGTTCTTGGATGGGTTTATGAGTATTGAAAAAAAAAATGCCAGTTCTCCTTGAATTGATCTTTAAACCTAATAAGATCTCAATTAAAATTTGGATCTGGGGGAGGGGAGTGCTTGGTGAACTGATCTCTATAGCTCATCTAGAAGCAACAGGTGGCTTCCAGCTCCACTGAGCTCATGTTTCAGCGAGCCTACAACGCAGGCTCTGTAAATTCAGTCTGGGTCATGCCGGTCAGTAAAGACAACAGAGTTGCCTAATAGTTGTAGATTATTAAGACCAAATATCACCACCCTCCCCCCAATCACTGTATTGTTTAAAACCTAATGTTTCCGCCTGCTGCAGATCCCAGGCCTGCAGCTTTTACTCTCCTGCAAACACCATCTGTGCTAAGCAGCCTGGGGGACTGTTTTTCTGAGTCTGTGGGACTCTGTCTGCTGCTCCCGCCCGAGTCTGATATGCAGCAGAGCTAGATGGGGCCTCCAATAGCAATCCTGCTGAGGCTAGCACACACAGTCCCAGAACATGGTAAGACCAGGCTCTGGAAAGGGAATGACTGAGAACGGAGAGGAGGAGGGGATCAGAGATAAGAAAAGAGTTTGCCAGGAAAGCAGGCTGGGGTGGGGGTGGGGCGGGGGAGGCCATTAAGTGGAAAACAGAAGTTGGAGCAGAGCTCACACGCGGAACATCTTGAGGTCAGCACCGGAAGTGGGAGAGAGGTGGGAACTGAATGTACCAAAAATTTGAGTCCTAAATGTCAGAAAAATATATATTATATGTTTTATAAAAGCAAATGCATGAATTCATCGGATTCATCACAAAGCAGGCCAATTAAATAATCGAATTCCCTAGTAGGCGCCAAAGTAATGGAAAAGACACAGAGCATAGCAGTGTGACATGGAGGGAGCTCCGTACCCCCTGAATTTTACCTCTTAATCTGGGTCCTTCTAAGCACACAGAAGTAATATCTTCATCCGCTCTTTAGTGAACCTGAATTTCTTTGTTCTTCCATCCAAGTGCATCACCTGCACTCTCTCACTACCCGGTGGATGGACTGAATAAGCCTGATTTGATCTCTAACAGTATCGAGTATGTGTTATTTGCAGACAGTTAAATACTCAGTCCTCACGTAAAGATCCTGTGACATAAATTATCCTAACTAATTTACAAATGAGACAATTTTGGTTTCAAAGATGTTAAGTAATTTGCCCAAACAGCTAAGAGAATGACAAGGGACCCTGACTGTAAAGCCCAGTACCACTTAACTGTCTTCGTTTGAACACAAAGGCAGGAAGTAGAAAGCAAAGCCAGCAAATAGCCTGGCTGAGGCACTGATGGAGGCATGCAGGGTGGTCCCTCTGTGTGGGATCGGCAGCCTAAGAAAGCTGCCAAGAAATCCCCTGATAGTTCCATCTGAAGGGGACACACTGCCAGAATGACGTCATGACACCCCTAACTAAGGGCACCCTGAAGATCTGAGGGGGCTACTAGAGGATGCTAATCTCAGATATAGCCAGGACAAAGCTGTAGCCGGTCATTGCCTCAAGTCCTGAAAGGATCTTGAAATCTAGGAGCACTGTGTGGTAATAAGTCCAAACAGAAGAGTGGAGGTGGTCAGCAAGCAGGCTGAAATAATCAGAGTCAGAGTTTGTCCATTTGTCCGCTGCACTGCTCATTCTAATTCAAAATGGTCAGTCCAGGTGCTGTAGATAGACAGCCCTGGGAAGAGAGGGGAAGAGAAGGAGATGCTGTCTAAGGAAGATGAAGCCAAACATCCCACAAACAAAAACCTAACAGAAATGACTATGTCATCTATTTATTTGTAAGTGTGTGTATGATACCTATGTTTCAGATAGTATTTGTGTCTTGATTCCATGAAATTTTCACTGTTCACTGAGTTTCCCTTAAGTCTGTTTTATTTTATTAAGCACTAGGGCGTTATTCCAGGAGTATGTCAGATACTATGCACAGAGCTGTCTTTCACACAGACATATTCTCTGCCCACTCCCAGTATAGGAGTAGCTAGTGGTTATTGGTAGTCATCTCCAAGTAGGGTGGACTTGGGGAACCACATCAGGCCAAGTGGGGTCTAATTTTACCAGGTGTAAGCCCTCAGGAAACTCACTAGCTCTCTGCATACTCTATCTCATCTACAGTGTTATTTCTACTTAATAGCAGAATATTTTGAATTCACAAAGTTCTCTCTCTGGCCTAATGTCTAGCAGAAACTATGAGTTGAAGAATAAAATGCTACCCAAGATTAAGCTTCAGGAAGCTTTTCCTGGTTCCTTCTCTCTCTGAGGATTAAGTCTCTGAGGCATCAAGGACCAGGATGACTCCTTTTCCTGGTTCTCACATCGTCTTATAATTTCCCACCTGTGCCTCGCCAGTAATGAGCTATTTTGGGAAATGGGAGACATAAGGATATTCCTTCTGAAAAGCTCTTCCCTCCTTCCCCACCCCCCCACCCCCACCCCCCCGATGTCATGTGTGTGCATGTGTGTGTGTGTGTGTGTGTGTGTGTTTCTGTTAGGAATGTTTTGGAAGAGATATGCTTTGAGAAGCCCCATGTGGAGAGTAAAAGAAGCCCCTTGTGGACAGCCACTGGAGTCAAGTTGAAAATACATTTTTTTAATGTCTAGTCTCATTTGTTTGCTTTTTGAAATTTTATTTACTTTTATTTTATATATTTGGGTGTTTTGTCTGCATGTATGTCTGTACACCACATGTATGCAGTGTCCACAGAGGCCAGAAAAGATAACAGATCTTCTGGAGCTAGAGTTACAGACAATTGTGAGCTACTATGTGAGTGCTGGGAATCAAACCCAGGTCCTCTGGAAGAGCAGCCAGTGCTCTAACCACTGACCCACCTCTCTAGCCCCCAATCTACTTTGTAGAAGCTGTGGTCAGACTTATGACAGTTCATAAGCCATAACTATCCAGCCTACCCATTCTCAGATTCCTCGTATGGTATGCAGACATGATGTAAGCTTATGAGTATTTGTTTTTCATGCTGCAAAGTTTTGGTGGTAATTTGTTTTGCAACAATAGATAAGCAACATCGTGTTTGCTCTCTGTCCTTTGAATATCCTGCTCCTCCTGATAGAGCACTCACAAGTGGTGTAATTACCCATTTGCTTGTTTATCTCATCACACTATGAGCTAAGGGAGATCACATTTCCATTGCCTTCCAGCCCTGACCACCTGGCACACATCAGACTGTGTTGTTGGATAAATAACTTTCACTAGGGCAGAGCATTAGGATTAAAAAAGCACTGGAGTTTTTATGCTCTCTTATACTCCTCAGGCAACCCCAAGAGGCCAGTACGCACAGACAGGGAAACTGAGACCTATTGCCTCAGTTGTATAGTCGGCAACTAATAAAATCAATACCCAATTCCTAGTCTGTAATCTTTCTCCTAAGCAACTGGTCTTGCTTATCGAGGAGAAAAACTAAGAAATCAGTGTTACCCAGTCATGGGCAGAGCTCCATCGAAGAGATACTGGATAAGAACTGGCTCATTTATGGGGCTGGAGAGATGACTTGGTGGTTAAGAGCACTGCTCCTCTTCCAGAGGTCCTGAGTGTAATTCCCAGCAGCTACATGGTGACTCACAATCACTTATAACAGGATAGATACCCTTTTCTGGTGTGCAGATGTAGATGCAAAGCACTATATACATAGGTAAATAGATCTTAGGGGAGGGGAGTGGCTCATTGTGAGCTGAGCAGTTCTGCAGGCCTCACACTCCAAAACACTCAAAATCTCATTGAATGCCTAATAAAAATTTTGAAAGGAACAATTTGTTCTTCTTTGTGGATTAGAAAACAAAAGCAGGATTTCACATCTATGCAGTAGCCCTTAGATTCAAACAGAGTCAATTCTTACCAAGGCTATTTTAAAATTTATACTTATGGGTATGAATGGGGTTTTGTTTGTTTTAAATTATTTTATTTTGAGATTATAATATAGGCATATAATTTCTTCCTTTTTCTTCCTGCAAACTCTGGCATGCATCTCTGCCCCCTCCCCCATGCCTTTACTCTCTTTCAAATCCATGACCTCTTTTTCTTTCATTGTATTTTATACATATATGTATTTATTTCTAAATTCATAAATACAATATGCTCTGTGCAATGTAACTTGTATGTATTTTTTAGAGCTGACCTTTTGATATTGGATTAACCAGTTGGTGTGCTCTTCTCTGAGGATTGAGATTTCTCTCAATCTCAGCATTTCTTACCTGCCTGTAGCTTTTTATCTAGGATTGAGACTCCATGAGCTTTTCCCTATCCAAGTTAGCACGTCTACTGGTATCATCCCTGTTCAGGTCATGTTCAAGCAGCCATGTTGGTGAGATGTCATACTTTGCCTGCATGTATGCCTGTGTATTATGTGAATGCCTGGTGCCCCAGGAGGCCAAAAGAAGGTGCTGGTCCTCTGGTACTGGAGTTATGGACAGTTGTTAACTGCTTTGTGGGTGCTGAAAGTCAAACCCAAGTCCTCTGGAAGAGAAGCCAGTGTTCTAACTTCTGATCTGTCTCTCCAGCCCCCAAACTGCTTCCTTTTCCCAACACTGAATGGGTAAGTTTCAGCAGCAAGTCTAATTTCTGGTTATAGCACCAGCTCTTGGGACAAGATACCACAGTCTCAGACCTGTGTAAGGTGAAGATGCTACCTATATATCTCATCCACATGCTAGGCTCATATCACAGACACTTGGGACCAAGGTCAATGCTTTATATTGTTATGTTGGTTAAAGAAAAGAAGTACACTATTTTGCCTGGAGACTTCTTCAGCTTGTATACCTTTAAAATGGAAAAAATGATTATAGTAATGATCAAATAAAATTTTAGTTTGTGGTTTTGTTTTTTGAAATGGGGTCTCTCTGTGTAACCCTGGCTGTTCTGAAACCATGTAGATCAGGCTGGTTTTGAACTCACAGAGATTCACCTGCCTTTGGCTCCAGAGTGCTGGGTTTAAAGGCATACACCATCATGCCCAGTGAGATTTTTTTTTTAACGTGTGTGTGTGTATATATATATATATATATATATATGTGTGTGTGTGTGTGTGTGTGTGTGTGTGTGTATTTAATTGTGTGTGTGTGTGTTCAGGTACATGAGTGTCTGCATAAATGTTAAGGTGTATGCCCACACACAGAGGCCAGAAAAAGGCATAGGATCCCTGGAACTGGATTTATAGGAAACTGTGAGCTGCCCAGTATAGATGCTGAGTATTGAACTGTGGTCCTCTGCGAAAGCAGCAAGCATAACCATTGAACCATCTCTCTGGTCCTCCCTTGGTGCCTTTGAGATAGGATCTCTAACTGACCTGGAACTTGCTCAAGAGCCCCAAGGATCTTTCTGTCTCTATTTCTCCAGCACTTGGATTAAAAGCCAGTGCCATCATGCCTGGTTTTGTGGTTGGGTGGGGTGGTGTTGCTGTTTTCTAAGGAATCATTTTGCCCCAGCCTGAGAGGACATATTTTAAATGGCTATCACACTGTAGGTGTTCACAAGCATATACACATTTCCCCACGCTGACTGTCTCCTATGTTCTACTTTTCAGGACAAGAACATATCCCCCTTTGAGTCTCTCTTCTCTCTTGTAAGCTCAGCAGAAGGTGTAGAAAGCCTGTGTGGAAACTCTGTACAGTCTCCAATCTGAAGGAAGCTCCGCCATAGCAGTTTTCCACTCTACAGCTGCACAGTGGGGCTAGAGACCTCTGCCCTTCCCAGGAGTCAGACATGGAGTGAGCCTCAGCTGCTCTGCGGGCCACAGTGGAATGTGGCTCAGGGCTGTCTGACGCCATGTAGAGTTGGGTAAATTTGGTCTGTCCTCATCCCTCCAAGAGACCTTTCACCTTGAGGGCTCAGTGACTAGGAAAACATTTTAGGAGCCAACAGTTTCACATTCTCCAGTGAGCCATGGAGCAGACCGCTGTTGGCTGGATAGCAGCAGGACAAACCCATGAGAGGGATTTCCACCTGATCCCAGGAAATGGAGTGCTGCTTCACATGCTAGAAGATCCAGCTTCCTGCCAAGAAGAAGGCCTGGGCTCTGTTTTTGTGCATCCCAATCAATGTGTAGATTGAGTTGTCCAAGGTTTCATAAGTGAGCACTTGAGGTGGTCAGGCCAAAGGCAAGCCTGATTTCCATCGTCCTAATCAATGTAGTTTGGGGAAGTTAACCAAGTAAAAACCTAGTAGGTTCAGGTGTTTGGGGGAAACATGGTATTGTGCGACGGTCATTGGCTTAAATGTTTGAGAAACCTCCACTTAAATAACTTCTCTCCCAGCTGCTATGCTTAGAAAAGACAATACTGGGGCTAGAAAAGTGGCTTTGTGGTTAAGAGCACTTGCCATTCTTACAGAGGACCCAAGTTCAATTCTACTCAATGGCTCAAAACCATCTTTAACTCCAGTTCCAGAAGATCCATTGCCCTCTTCCGGTTTTCACTGGTACCAGGCACACATGTGTTACACACACACACACAAACACACATTGAAAAAATATTTTTTTTGTCAAAAATAAAAGATACCCACTCACTTTCAGCCTTAGTTCTATTATTTGTAAAGTAATAGAGAAAAGAATGCCTGGCTTGCAAGTCAGAGATGAAAACCACATGACATTGCAAAAGGGCAGTGTCCAACTAGTCATTTTATTATTATATTTAACTTGAGGGGATGAATAACAATGACAGTTGGGGGACAGTACCTGTCAAATTCAATATAACTCACTTGACTTGTTTCAGACTCCTGAGTGCTAAAATATTGATAATGAATGGCCTTTAGACTATAGACGCTCAATCTCTTGCAACTGAGACAGATGGGTGAGTAAGCAAATTGTTTCCATCAGACTTATGTGATAAAAACTAGGGAAGATGCTCCAGGGGAAGAGTAGAGGCCGTCCTTATACATCTGAAGAAGTCGGGGG
Source organism: Sigmodon hispidus (assembly GCA_004025045.1). NCBI lineage: Eukaryota > Metazoa > Chordata > Mammalia > Rodentia > Cricetidae > Sigmodon > Sigmodon hispidus. The sequence goes on from PVIH01007962.1 coordinate 27,644, forward strand.
AGGGAGGCCTTGCCAAAGAACCAACTCTTTGGAGTCTGATGATTGGGTTTTAAACGATGACCAAACAGGAATTAATCAGCTGGAGTTAATATAGAAAATTGCTGTGGTACCCTTAAGAACATGAAGAAAAAGCATAACAGAATGAAAGCTCATTGTGGTAGGAGGGGCATAGAGCAGCAGCTGCGTATCAGTAACATGGACAAGTATAATTAGCCACAAGATGTTCCCAGAAGACCTAGCCTGCTAGAGAGTCAAGCTTTGCTCTGGAGGCAACAAGGAGGTAGTATAACTCATCTATGTGCATTCATATGTTTGTATGTGTGTGTGTGTGTGTGTGTGTGTGTGTGTGTGTGTGTGTGTGTTTTGAGACAGGGATTCACTCTCTAGCCCAGGCTGGTCTCTAACTCATGATATTCTTCTGGTTCCAGCCTTCCAAGTGTTGAGATTACAGGATATATACCACAATATGCAGCAGTTTGTTTGTTTGTTTGTTTGTTTTCTAAGAAAAATAACCAAGTGTAGGCTGGGTACAAAAAGGAAAGCCAGGGGCTGGAGAGATGACTCAGAGGTTAAGAGCACTGGCTGCTCTTCCAGAGGTCCTGAGTTCAAGTCCCAGCAACCACATGGTGGCTCATAACCATCTATAATGAGATCTGGTGCCCTCTTCTGTATACTGTATACATAATAAATAAATAAATCTTTTTTAAAAAAGAAAGAAAAGTAGGGAAAATGCTAATCCAACAAGAGGAATGTACTTATTAGTTCGGGAGCTTTGAACAAGAATACAAGACAGTTGGAGCAACATGGAGCAGAAAGCCCTTGAGCTAAACTCTGAAGGTCAAAGAGGCTGCAGAGGTACCCTACACTAAACAAAGACTGTGCACTCTTTGGGGCTCTGGGTACCCAGTTCATTGTCATTCCTTTCTCTATCAAATATCAGCTTATGGGCTCAATTTCTGAATGACTTTATACAACGAAACAGGAGTGCAAAGATCTCTCCACTTTGTTCGTGACTCCCAGATCGTTTAAGGCATTTGCCCTATTAGAGGTGTCTGCATTCAACACCGCTTTTCCTCTACCCGTCCTCAGTGAAGCATGCTGTCACCATTTTCCCCTAAGTACACTCTCACTTCATGGAGTTTTTTTTGTGACATTCCCTTCTCTGAAAATGCCACCTACCTTTTGGCAGCTTCATTAATAAAACTCTATCATGATCCTTGTCATATTCAGAGTTTTAACCATCTGTCTATTTTGGTCCTCCCACCAGACAGAAATCTCTGGGGCCTACCCATTTTTCTTCTCTTGTTTCTACACATGATGACAATTAATATTTGAAGAATGAATGAAGGACCTGGAGAGATGGTTCAGCGGTTAAGAGCACCGTCTGCTCTTCCAGAGGACCCGGGTTTGATTCCCAGCACCCACATGGCAGCTAACAACTGTCTGTAGTTCCAGTTCCAGGCAAACACCAAGGCAAATAAATAAATAAATAAATAAATAAAGTGAAGAATGAATGAATTAGTAAAGGGATGGACAGAAATCTTTGGAACAGGCTCCCATCAACAGAACATTACTCTAGAGGTAAGAATAACGCACAAAATGGAGAAGGTTGCATGCCTTTTAATCTCAGCACTCAGGAGGCAAAGGCCAGGGAGAGGGGGGGAGGATTTCTGAGTTTCAGGCCAGCCTGGCCTACAAAGCCAGTTCCAGGACAGCCAAGGGCTACACAGAGAGCCTCTGTTTTGAAATTTAAAAGAAAAATGCCACATGGAAGAGGCCTTTGGAGATCCAGCAGTTGAGACCTATGCCCTTGTCCTATATGAAAGGCCTTTGCTTGCCCGTCTTGATACTGTGCAGAAGTTTTCTCTTTTCTCCAAGACTGAAACGCTCTGTCTTCCAGGGAAGCTTCTTAAGATGGAGGGTGAACAACTCAGAGTAACTTCAAGAAGTCCCTGAAAGTCACCAGATTCACTAGTCCCCGCCCCTCAAAGTATATACTCAATGAAAACTGCTGAGATGAGCCAAGCTGCAAAGAAACCTGGGAAAAGCTGCTGCCTGGAAGAAGCAGAAACTGGTGGATCATCTGATCTACCTGGGAGGGACACTCTCCAGCCTCATGCACTGTTTGCAGGCTGAGTGTGCTCCAGGATCCCAGCTTTGTGTGCTGTCTGTCACCCATGCTCAGGCGGGCTTTGGTGATGCAGATATCTTTGAGTTATTTTTTTTAAGTATTTATTATGTATACAGTATACAGAAGAGGGTACCAGATGTCATCATAGATGGTTGTGAGCCACCATGTGGTTGCTGGGAATTGAACTCAAGACCTCTGGAAGAACTGTCAGTGCTCTTAATCTCTGAGCCATCTCTCCAGCCCAAGTGATTTCTATACTTCCATAGTATAGTTACTCTCTAAGTAACCCCTCACCCACATTCCCATAAGCAACCCCAGTAAAACTCACTGGTTCACTAAGTTGAACTTTGGATTCCTATCTGGGATGAGTAGACTCTCTCTCTCTCTCTCTCTCTCTCTCTCTCTCTCTCTCTCTCTCTCTCTCTCTCTCTTTGTGTGTGTGTGTGTGTGTGTGTGTGTGTGTGTGTGTTGCATCATCCTAAAAAGTCTTGTCACAGAGATCCTGGGTCATGAGTTAGTCGTGAGAAAGATGCTGGTGCAGAGCAGAGAGAAACAATGTCTTGAACTTTACTTGCTCTGAGTCCTGTCTGTCCTCATTTCTCCAGGCCCACTTCTTTGGCCCTGTGCTACTTCATATGACTTTTACTCATGAACCAAGTAATATTAATGATATATTACTTGACCTGAATTTTACCTCAACATTAATGCTGTGGAGATCACTAAAGAGAAGTAAATTAAAGTTAATACTCAGTGAAAAGAAATGACGAGTCTCTAACTTATTATTAGAACTGACCTTCAATCTAATTTTTTATAGTAAGATCAAAAAATACTAAGGAGTCTGACTGCCTAGCCATGTACACCATATGCTAGGAGTCCTCAGCCAAATCCAAATATGGGAAAAGCCAAACAGTGTATAGAAAACAAATAAAAGAACTAGTGTTGGGTAAACTGCAATTTGGCATAGATCCATAAACACAAACCAAAGAAGTGTATCTGTGAAAATGTAAGAAACAGCTTTGGAAATGTTTTAGAAATCTACTTGAATTTGACCCAAAGAACTGACTACAGCTGAACCTTGTCCTCTGAACCTCTAACACCAAATGCTTTCCACTAGTTCATGTTTGCTCCCTGGTTTGTCCATGGATCATGGGTGAGGATCCCCATAGAGTAAACTCTGCTCCAAAATGACATTGGCCATCATTATGCATGCCTACCAGAACCAGGGTGATCCTTAGCCATGGGAAGCAAAGGTAATAACAGTCCAAAAGCTAAGCAATGGAGTTCTGAGCTCAAGCATGCAACTGACTGTATACTGCTCAGTCTAATATCTGATTTGTCACTTCGTTATAAAGGGATGTTTTAATTTATGGAATTGCTTATTTTATACCTGAAGTTACCTTGAAACAAAGAAGGAAAGAATGTGAGCCTAAGTTTTTCCAAACATGTCACATTTTGTGGACTATGTTCTAGATCCAAAAGGAAATACAAAAAAAAAAAAAAAAAAAACAAGATATAAGTCCTCCTGTTTCAAGAACTGTAGGGGATTTTGGGAGATGGCTTAGTGGCTTACTGCACACACATGAGGACTCAATTTTAGATTCAACACACTGATGGGAAAAGCTGAACCGAGGAACAGGGGAGATGGTTCAGTGGTTAAGAGCACCTGCTGCTTTCCCAGAGGACCAGAGTTCAGTTACCAACACCCATATGAGGCAGCTCACAACTGCCTGTAATTCAAGCTCTAGGGAATCTAACACTCTACTCAGGCCTCAGTGGATGCGCACACGCGTGTGGGCACATACACACACACACACACACCATGTGGCCTACAACTACCTATATCTCTAGTGCCAACAGACAGACCTTTTGCCCACCTCTGAACTCTAAAGACATCCACACATGTGGAAAACATACATACGGATGATTATAAAAATAAATATTAAAAAAATAACTGGGCACAACTGTATACCCAGTGTTGGAGGGTGGAGACAGACAGAGTCTGAGGGTTCTATGGCTATATAGCCTACCTAAAGCACTGAATTCTAGGTTCCATGAGAGACCTCATCTCAAAAAGTATGATAGAGGAAACTATCCAATGTCTACTTCTGACCTACATGAGCGTACACAGGTGCATGCAACCGTACATGCAAGTGATATACATGCATATGATATACATGCACTCACATGTACAAGCCAAAAATAGACTAAAAAGAATTGCAGAGTCTAGGAGGGAACACAACAAAGGAAATTACATATGTACTAATAAAAGAGAATGGTTTCAATAGCTTCACTCTAGTAAGCATTACTATGGCACTGTTCTAGATGCTTGACTCTTATTGTTTATATTGAAATGTAGCAGAGGTCTTATGAGGTAAAAAACTGCCCTCAAGTCCATTTTACAGGCAAAGAATATGTTTTCTTAGTTTCAACTTGCCCCACCCCCAACCCCACCCCAAGGGAGGAATTGAATTCAAGGAGTATTACTGTTGATTCTTGGTGCCTGGGCCATTCTGAGAGGGATCTTCTAAGATGTGGGTTGTGGTTGAGATATGGCTTGTCTCCAAAAAGTTCACAGGTTAAAGGCTTGGTGGTAGAACAGAGAGAGGAGTGGAGTCTAGTAGTATGTAATGAGGTTACAAAGGTTTCATGCTCATGAATGAAATAGAACTTGATTAGTTGCTGAAAAGTGGGTTACTGTAAGTGAATCTGGCATCCCTCCTGAATCCATATTATTGGTGTGCAACTCATTATACTTATCCAGACTACCCCAATATAATTGTCCCTCACTAGAGCCAAGCACATAACAAAGCCTTGACCTTGAACCTTCCAAACCAGGGTCTAAATAAACCTCTTTTCTTCATAAAGTTCCCAGGCTCAAGTATTTTGCTATAGCAATGCAAAATGGACCAAGAAAAGTACATAAAAGTACACAAAAATGTTCTGAACAAATCAGGCATGGTATACCTGTAATCTCATACTCAGGAAGCAGAGACAAGAGCCTCATATGTTGTGTTTGTGGCTATCCTGAGCTACATTAAAAACCTCAGTGTCAAAAACAAAACAAACAACAAAAACAAAGGCAGGTGGTGGTGGTGAATGCCTTTAATCCCAGCCCTTGGGAGACAAAGGCAGGCAAATCTCTGTGAGTTCAGGGCCAGCCTGGTCTACAGAGAGAGTTCTAGGATGCAGAGAAACCCTGTCTTGAGAAACAAACCAAAAACAAGTCCGAGAAGTTTAATGGAGTGAGCCATTTGCTCCATCCAAGGTGAAAGACCACTCATACTTGCCCACTAACCTGAGGGCAAGGGAAATTTGAGACATACAGAGAACAGGTAAGAGGAGAAGAAAAGTTCAGAGACAGGAAAAGAAGTGCACACACTGGAAGGAGTAACATTAGCAAAACATGTACGCTTGGGCTTCTACAACAGCTCAGTAGTGAGAAGCATACAAGCATACAAACCAGATGACCTGAGTACAGTCCCTTGAACACAGGCACGCACATGCGCACACATGTGTGTGATCACACATACACACATAACACACGAGTGAGCTTTCCAATAAAAATTTTAGTAGTTTTTCTAAAAGAAAAAAAAAAAGATGTAAATGGGAAAGATACGAGAAAACATCCAGAGCAGATCATCACAATAATCAGCAGTGGGGGGGAGGAGGAAGGAGGGCAAGCCAGGGCCTGGCTGGAGAGGTTCACTCATGACTAGCATCTTTCTAATCTAGTCTCGGTACATTGCCAAACTGTAGAGCCAAAAACCAGGCCTGGAGAACAAATTGACAAGATAATTAAACAAATGAGACAGTTGAAAGTGAAGAGATCAATCTGTTCTGAAGAGCAAAGTGCAAGGGGACAGAGTGTCTCAGTCCTCATTCCAGCTTTCTGTGTGTCAGCTGTGAGCATCCTCTCTGATGGTCCAGGATTGTACAATCCACGGGTAAATGCTCATACATGGTAGTTTTAGAAAAAAGTCAGATGTGAGGCTAGAGCCCTTAATAATCATGTGACCTTTTAATGCTCCTTTGGAAATAGTAGGAGTGTGGCTTATTGCCATAATAACATAATATGTAATTACATATTGTCTATGTACTTATTTTAGAACTGATGGGGCCTTTAGAAACCATATGGTTTATGCCCAGTTATTTTGCAAACGAAGCTAAAATGGCTAAATGAATTGATTTAATGTGACCCAGAAAATCAATAGTAAAATAATGTGTTTAACATAGAGTGTTTGGGGTAAATCATCAACCCAGTTAGTGAGAGAATCAATTTCCAAAATTTGTCCTCTGGCCTCCACACATGCATGCCCACCCTCACACATCATATATATATACAATGAAGTATTTTGTTTTGTTTTGTTTTGAACTGCTGAAGGGTCAGGTTTAATGTCCCAGTCCTCGTGGCCCAGCCAGTCCCCACAGCCCTGCTGTTTTACTCGGGTGGTGGCTGGCCTGCTTCACCTGGGCCTTCTGTAGAGGCTGCCCCATCATCATCAAGCACCAATTCCACGTCCAATTCCAACTGGCCCATGTAGAGGCCTATAGCACAAGCCCAGAGCAGACTGGCAGCCAACACTGCCCCCACACCAGCAGCAGACCCACAAAAGACAGTTGCATGGGTCCCCGAAGTGCTGCTAGGCCCACCACATAGGAGGCTCCACCCCACACCACGCAAAGGCCACCCAGCATGAAGAAGCCATAGGCAGATTCCCGGCCCATATCACTCTGCATGAAGGAGATGACTCCAATGCCTGATGCCAGAAGTCCATTTCTGAACCAGGAGAAGAAAGCCGTCTCAGTGACTTGCGGAGGAACCAAGCATTCGAGCGATCGAGCTCAGACACCGGGGCAACGAAGCCCCCGCCCGTGGACCGTGACCGGGGGCATAGGACTGCGGGGCCACAGAGGTGCAGCAGAGACCCCCGGAAACGCAGGCAGGCCAGGTGCGCAAACCGAGCCCATCACCCACAAAGAAGTATTTTTTAAGAAATATATTTCTAGCACATACACAACCCTTAGTGTTCTTGTTGTCACTCATGTGTTGCCAGGACTATTCTGAAAACTCCTAAATCTTTGGACATCTAGACCAACAACTTTCAATCTACCCTTCTTTTTGCTACAAGAAACATCTCTTTAAATGAACCATGTTAGTCTTCTTGTCTGAAACCTGAGATGGCTTAACAATGCCTACAAATCAGAACCCACACCTAAGCATAGTGGGACCTAATATTTAATAAATGAATGACTACTGTCTATGCAGAGAGTCTTTTACCAACATTTCTACACTGATATTCAATAATTAAATTTAGTATTTGCCCATAATGTGTTGAATATTTGTTGTTGTTGTTTGAGTGTTTTGTTTTATTCTGTGTAGGCAGAAGTTTCTGTCCTGCCAGCAATTTCCAAATAAACACACTGGGGCTTATATTAATTATAAATGCTTGGCCAATAGCTCAGGCTTGTTAATAACTAACTCTTACATTTAAATTATTTCTTATCTACACTTTGCCACATGGCTTAGTACCTTTTCTCAGTACAGCATGCTTATCTTGCTTCTTTCTGCTTCTGCTCACAACTCCAGACTGTGTCCTTTTTTTTCTCCAGTATTCCAAATTTGGCTCTCCTGCCTAACCATATCCTGTTCAGCTATTGACCAGTCAGTTCTGCTTCTTTATTAAACTAATCACAGCAACACATATTCACACAATGTAAAGGAATATTCTGAAGTTCTGGTTTTTGTTTTTGTCTTTGAGACAAGGTCTCATGTAGCAGAAGCTGACCTTGAACTTAATATGTGGCCAAGGCTGGCCTTGATTTCCTGATCCTCCTGATTCTACCTCCCAAGCATTGGTATAGCAAGAGGTTACCTCCATGCCTAGCTTTAGTGTGCTGGACCTGAATAACAATTATTTTGCCAGTGCTGACCTTTCTAGAGAGCCTTCTTGGCTTCTCCATTTGTGTAGTAAAGGGTAGAATTAAATGATCCCTAAGGTCTTATGGTCCCTGATGAATCCTCTTGAAGATAGAACCAGGAATGTTAACCCACAGCCAATCAGATTGAGCTATGCAGCTGCTTGATGTTGTCTTCCTGTGTCTCTCTCATCCCTTCTTAGAATCTGCTGACTTGTGGCACCGGAGCTGAAATGTTCACTGATAGACAGAGAAGCTCTCCATACCTTCATCTGTGATTCCACCTTCTGACCAAGAACAAAGGAAAAAAGAAAAGAAGGCCTGAGGAAACAGGTGAATCAGTAAAATGTTTGCCTCAGTTTGTTCCTAGAACCTACATTTACAAAAACCAGACATGGCTGCCTACACTTGTAATCCAGCTCTGGGGTGGTGGAGACAGGTGGATTACCACCTAATTGGTGGCTTTCAGGCCAGAGAGAAACCTTGTCTCAAACAAAATAAAGCACAAACAAGAAAGAGAGAGAGAGAAAAAAAAAGAGGCTAAAGAGATGCTAAAGAACACCGAACACCATCTGATCTTCCTAAAAGACCCGAGTTCAATTCCCAAAACTCACATGGGAGCTTATAACTGTCTGTAACTCCAGTTCCAGGGAATTCAACACCCGCATACAGCATGTGTGCACATAAAACAGCAATGCACATAAAATAAGAAGGAAAGTTAAAAAAAAAAATGGTGGATGGTGCCTGAGGGACAATACCAGAGACAGACATCTGGCCTCCACATATGCACACACAAGTACAAATGTGCCTGCACATATACACATCCATGTTCCAAGAGAGAGGTGGGGGAGACCCTGGGGTTAAAAAGAGATAGCTCAGTGATTAAATAAATGTGTGTGTGCCAACCATGCTAGCCTGAATTTAATCTCCGAGACCCACATGGTGGAAAGAGCGGTCAGCTGTCTCCTGACCTCCACACAAGCACAGAGTTATGCATGTGTACACATACCAAATAAATAAATAGAATGGAAAGAAGGGAGGAAGGCGGACCGTTGGAGCCAGGAACTGCTAATGCTGACTCAGCATGCTGTGGGTCTAGAATTAGAGCAGGAAGTTGTGTAGACCTGAAAGGGCCTTGCAGGCTTATGTAAGTATGAGGGGGAAGGTCAAGTAAGCAAGAAAAAAAGTCCAGAAGCAGGAAGGCTTTGGGGGTTCCCATCTGGGGGAAGCTTTTATGTGTTAAACCCCTCAGTTTGGGTGGTAGCTCAGCCAATCAGGCATTTCTATCTCACTTCACAGCTGGGAAAATCCAAGGCCCTGACAAAATTTCCAAAAACAATGCATAATAAATAACCATGAGGTTCAAATGTATTCCCCGAGGATCTGAGTTTTTGTTTTGCACAGCCTGTGAGGCATCTGAAAGGAATTTAGGAAGCCCTGAGAGGAAGGCTAGATGTTCAGGGACTGCTCCCCGCACAGTAAGAGAATGGACACTGTGCTAATGAGATAATAGTGAATCCTAAAGCACCGACATTAGCCTCAGGAAAAGGTAGAATTACAATCACCATACTAAAAAGCTTTAGGTCATAAAAGAATCTGTGTCCCTTTGGAAAGACCAAATGACATTACTAAATGTGAGTATGGCTAATAAGCTGGGTGTGGCAGCAAGCATCTTGTCCACAGCCATCCGTCTCAGCAGGCTAATCTCTGGCAGGAGCCTGTGACTGCTGTCTGCCTGATGACATGCTGCTGTCTAATCTCCTGGCTTCACTGTTAGCTTGACATTTTGCTGAGTCTGACTCACTCTCTCCCAAGCCTCAATTGTTCTGAGCCAATGTAGACTTCTTTAACAGTTGGCCTACTTAGAAACAAAGAATGTTAGTGTTGGAAGGGAGATCCATTAGAACTCACCTACTATACTTCATGCTATAAATGAGAAGACAAGCCCCAGATGAGGCCTTTCCACATTTTGTTTGAATTGGAATGAGTGTAGGGATGAGGCATGGTAGGACCTCAGTGAAAGAGCCTGAAAGGAAGAAGCAGAAAGGTGGGCCCAGGGAAACCTGGAGCTAACGATCTGCCTCTGCTACAGGGCTCCGAGGCCTAGAGTGGAACATTGGGCATAAACCCAACCCCCTGGAAGATTGGATTGTGTCAGCAAAGAATTTCAGGAAGTAAGCCAGGCAGTCTGAAGTTGAAGGCAGGGCTTCTGTCCAAGCAGGGAAGTGTGAACGTGAGTTAGGCTGAAGGTCGGTTATGAAAACTAGACTAACATATCCAGTAGGGTGAGAGGGTATAGAGAAAAGTGAGAGAGGTGGAATTATGTCAGACTATTAGGGTAGACAAAGTTCACCAGAGGTGTGATAAACTCCCCTCCCCTCCTTTTTATGAAGAGGGTTAATTTGAGACAGGGTCTCACTGTGTAGCCTTGGAATGTGCTATGTAGACCAGGTTGGTCTTGAACTCATAGAGATCCACCTGCCTTTGCCTCCAGAGTGCTGGCCCCTGATGTCTTAAAATTTCTCCTTCAACCTGGATTGTAGAATATAGTTATCCATCAAGCCTAGATCAGAAGATACTCATTCTCTGACATGATGCCTTTGAAGGCAGATCAATCCCACCCCCTGGCTTGAATAGGTTGTTTGGTTTGGTTTGGGTTGGGTTGGGTTGGGTTTTTTTTGGGGAGGGGGGAGAGGTGTTAATGGTCTGGCTGCTGGGACAGGGGAGGCAATTTTGGAGTCAGTTTTCTTTGTGCGGTAGCCACTGGCAGGTCAGCCATGCCCCAGGAGGTGATCCCATATTCATGTATGTATTAGCTGCACAAATTGGACTCTGATTATTTTTTCAAGAAAAAAGAAGAGATGAAGCTGAGAGAGAATGGGAAGAACAGGTTTCAAAGAGTAATTTTTGTTGTTATTATTTTTTAATGGCCTGGGAGCCCCTTGGATCATCAACAGTAATGGGAATCTAGAACACACAGTTCTAGATTCTTAGTTCATCATCCCTTGGTGTTTACACATGACTGCAACTAGATTGAACAATAGTATGCCACACGGTCAGCCATCCAGCTGTCAGCTGGAAGTCTTCCTGATTGATCCCTGACCAAGTGAGCAAGAGCTTATAGACCTGAGAAGGGAGGGTGGGACCAAAAGGTGTTAAATGTGGCATGGGGGTACGCATATGACCAACCTGATCATTTTCCAGGAAAAAGGAAAGAGAGGAAAAGAAATCGTAGTAGGCTTAAGGATAACTCTGCTAAGACGTGACATACAAGATGACCCGTGGGAACTAATCTGATAATAAAGGGAACTTACATTTGAGTAGACAGAATATTGGCACATAGGTGATCTCATTTAATTTGTAGACAACCCTGAGGCAAAGGGTGCTGTGTGTGTACCCCCATGCATTTGTACACACAGTGTTCTTATAAGCTTCTCTTTACGGGGATGACCAAATCTCTGACAGAAGTGACATGACAAATGGGAACTGTTCCTGAACAATGCCATGGAAACCAGAAGCAGATCTGTCTGTCTCCTGGTCCAAAGCCATAACTGGCTGCATTTAAGCATGAAGAGACACCAGGTGGTGATGGCACACACCTTTATCCCAGTACTCAGGAGACAGAGGCAGGCATATCTCTGTGAGTTTGAAGTCATCCTGGTCTACAGAGCAAAATCCAGGGCAGCCAAAGCTACACACACACACACACACACACACACACACACACACACACGCACGCACGCACGCACGCACGCACGCACGCACGCACGCACGCACGCACGCACGCACGCACGCACGCACACCTGTCTCAGAAATAATAAGAACAAAAACAAACAAATGAGCTACTCCTCTGCCCTGAACGCCAAAGGCCTTTTAAAAATCACATAGGATGATTTGCAGACTTTTTTTTTTTCTGAAAAATTTCTCAGAGGGGTTCTCAGTAAACTACAAACTTTTCTAGGTTGTTTTATAATAAAGATAGGAAACCATTAGTCAGCTGACTCACAGAGAGTTGGCTGATACAGAGCAAATCTCTGTTTGAAACAGGCATAGTTCACCTGGACCAGAGAATGTGGGGCAAGAGAGAAGAGCGAGCAAGGGCAGTTATTTCTTACCTGCATGTGAGCCAGGGGCCTTAGAGGGTGACCAGTGGATACCCTGCTGCTGAGCTACTGGGTCAACTCCAGACACACACAGAAGCTTCAGGAAGATGAGATAGAACCAAGAGAGGTGGCTCAGCTGCTCCCTGTCTCAAGATCCATCTGTGAGGGACCTCTAAACACTGGCACCCCAGACAAGCTATGAAAATGATTCTGTTGTATATAAACAGAATACAGTTTTGTCTTCTAATCTAAAGGTATCCCCTTTAGAAGCACAGAATTAGTTTAAATAACGGTATGCCATGATGCAAATTTCTGAATGTGTAAAACAATTTTTTTAAAGATTTATTTATGTATACAGTATACAGAAGAGGGTACCAGATGTCATCATAGATGGTTGTAAGCCACCATGTGGTTGCTGGGAACCGAACTCAGGACCTCTGGAAGAACAGTCAGTGCTCCCAACCCCTGAGCCATCTCTCCAGCCCGTAAAGCAAATTTTATGAATTGCTTTTTAATTACAAGAATTTCAATTTTGCTTTAAAAACATCTTTACCAGAACTTGGGAGGAGCAGGTGAACCTCTGAGTTCAAGGCTAGCCTGGTCTACCTAGTGAGACCTAGTTTCAAGAAAAAAAAAAAAAGAAGTCTTTTCTATGCCTACACAAGATGAGATTCCTCAATTTATTATCTCTTTCCTACAAAAACTATCTATCTGGGCTTTTATTAAGCTTTGAATCTGAAATGTCCCTACAGGTTCATATACTGAAATTTTGTTCCTCAGTGGAGGATTCTGTATTGGAAGACTTTAGGTTGGCTGACAGAAGTTACTAATGACAGGCTTTTAGAAACTCTCACCTCATTCTTTCCACTCCCCAGCCCACTGTGCTGTGATATCTCACTGCCGTGGAGGAAGCCATTCTCCCATGCTGTCACTGCTACACTAGACTGAAAACCCTCCGGAACTGTGAGCCAAAGCCCACTCCTTCCTTGAGTTGTTTCTGCCAGAAACATGCCTTTAGTGATGCCAAAGTAACTGATACAGATTTCAAAGAATCTTCACCCACTCACCACCAGTCTTACTGAACTTGAGCATTTCTGTTCAGGAAATAGAGCTCAGTACAAGAATTATATGCTGTTAGGGGAATGAATCCTTATGTCTGAAGCTATTCATGGGATGAATTCAGGGATCTACAGCTTCAGAATTTCAGCAAGGGTCACATACCCATCCTCCAAGCTAGTCCCATGCCAGAGAATTAAGAGGAGAAACACTCTAGCCCCAAAGGTCTGCTTTTGCAACTCTGCTCCATCAAGTTTATCCAAAGGCCTTGAAAGAAGAATAAGGTCTTTAGTTTCTGAATTTCCCTTTACTTCACCTATGAAACAGGAGGAAATTATTAAAGCCAAGAGTCTGGGTTCACCAAGCTAGTCTTCTAATTCTGATGTATCTGTCTGCCTGGTGGTTCCATCTCTTTTGGAATTCCTTTTGTCTCCTTAAAAAGTGATGCATTGTGAGACTCAGTACTATGCAGGCCTTCAGTGCAGTGGGTCTCCCAGCAACTGGCAGTCACACAACTACTTTGGAATTCTGCAATAAACCAAGGTTAAAAAAAAAAATCAACTTACACTATTACAATGGTTAACTTATGGCAGCTTCTCTGGGTAAAAGGGCTGAGTTATTTGCTCAAATGTGATTTTGGGTGATTCTTTGAGAACATTTTGGAAACAATTAACATTTATATTCATGGGCTTTTAGTAAAATAAGATCATAATGTAGTGGGCCCTACTCAATCAGTTGAAAGACTGAATAGAGCAGAGCATTAGGTTCCTCTGAGTGGGACAGGAATCTCAGCAGATGACCTTCAGACATGAATTGCAGTACTGCATCTCCTGGGTCTGCAGCTGGCAGGTCGTCTTGCACATTTAAGCCTTGTCAGCATATAGCCTAAATTGATTCTGGAAGATGGAGAGATGGCTCAGTGGTTAAGAGCACTGACTGCTCTTTCAGGGAACCTGGGTTCAATTCCCAGTATGCACTTGGTGACTCACAACTACCTGTGTTAGTATTTTGCTCGTGGAAGAATGGAACACACTGCCACACTGCTAGGAGGTCATGTTGAGTTTATTTGGGTCTGGATATCCAGGGAACAGGTGGGGGAGAGGAAGAGAGAGAGAAAAGAGAAGAGAGAGAGACGAAGGGAAAGGGGGTAGAAAAGGATCCCTGCCACGTGTTGCCTCTTCAAAAGGTGACCATGCAGACATACCCTGAGGTGTGAGAGCACGCTCTGCAGTCAGGGCGGGCAGCAACATGGCGACGCTAGAATCCCGTTGCCACCCCCAAAAGGCAATCTAAGGCAATGTCTTACATGCTAACAATCTGTAACTCTGGTCTTGAGGGATCTGATGTCCTCTGACACCAGGCATGCCTATGGTATACAGAAATACATGCAAACAAAACACTCATGCACAAAAGATACAATAAAAGAAAAAATTAAAATACCCCCCCACACCCACACACAGTTGCATACTCACAAGCCTGGAAAATCCTGACCGATACAAATATGACCAGGATTTCTTACCTACAATGTTTTCTGGCAGAGGCTGACATATACTGCTTCCTGTGGAAAAGCAAAACTCAGGAGCACTATATTTTCCATGACTCTTGGTTTCCACTCCTAAAACTGAGCGCCTTGCTGGAGAAGCAGAGTTGACGAAGGACAAAGAAGCAGTTCCAGAGCATGAACAAACTGATTTATTACTAACAGACCATACTGAGCGTGTAGGAAAATATTTTCTCCAATAAGCAAAAACCAAGGAAAGAGACTGAACTGGACCAGAAGGAAAGGGAGGTAATGCTTTCCGTGGCCTCCTGGATCACTTCAGATTAAGATCGTAACTGAGAAGTAGGACTGTGTTGTTTAGCGTGTGGCTTGGCAATGAACCTGATGTGTGACCTTCAGCAGACATGCTAAGTGTCTAGATGAGATGTTAAGAATAAAAAAATCATGACACCCTGTCATGTGGTGCCACAGTCATAGGAGATAAGCAGGATTGCCCCTCTAGGAAGGATTTACTGTCTACACGTAAAGTGTGGTCAGAGGACAGCCTCCAGCTCCCTGTTTCTTCTGGATTGTCTCAGCGGCAGAAAACCAGTTTGCCCGGGCATCTGTGTCCAGTGGTTGAATCGGGCAGAGGTAACAGAGCCAGTCGAGATGCTCTGACTGGAGGCTCTCTCAGGCCCTCTGTGAGTTTTGGCTTCTTTCTCCTGTACCCCTCTTCCTCCCCTATTCCATCACACATATAGAACCTAATGTATCCCCAGTCCTATTTCCCTCAGTATCTGCTACCAAAGAAACCAACCTGTGACATTTGTAGGCAGTTAGCTTCATCACAGGTAGAATATGAAGAAATGTACTGTGAACATGAAACCACACATAGGGAGATGTTCATAAGTGAGACTCACAGCTGTATATAGATTTGGGATAGAAATAAGAGCTGAAATAGCTGAAGAGGAAATGTTTCATTAAGAATTGGGGGGTGTCTCATGGAATCCACTCGTCAATAGTTAATGGAAATTATCAAAAACTAAAGTTAGCCTCTCTCTTTTTCTCTTCTCCCCCCCACCTCCTGATTTCTTCATCTCTCTCCTTCTTTCTATTTCCCACTCATGATGGTGCCTTGTCTGAGTTTCTCATGTTAGATCCACTGTCTAAATCTTTTCTTGACTACAAGATGTTGAAACTACTTTTAGATTACTTAGGATGTTTTGCTGATAGTTCTGACAAACATGTATATACTATATGATCATACTGTATAGTCATATAATTTTTAATGTATATGTGCTTAAAGTTTTCACATTTTCCTGAAAATTCAACCCTCATATAATTTCATAATGACCCTGAGCCAAGAGCAAGCAATAGCTTAGTGTCCCAAGAAGACTGTATTTTTGTGTGTGAATTGTAGAAAGCTCTTTGAGTACCTAGAGTGATCTAGTACTCTGAAATAAAATATGTGCATTATAAAATGCATGCTTATAAAAATTTCATTCAAAAGCATTGTCAATGGAACCCACAAGGTTTTACTATAACTCTGAATGACTTATACTCTACTAAAATGTAGGCTTATTAATAACTTGACTTGTCATGCCTGTTTGCACTTTGTAATATATGAGGTAATTCACATCAATACATTATTCTAAGGAGTATTACAGCAAAAGAGCATTACTTCAACTACAGATGTGACCTAAGTACATTCCTTAAAATATGATTCCCCCAAATATAGTTTTATGGAAAGCAAACAATAAATTTGAGTTTTGGTAATTTTTTTATAAAGATTTATTTATTTATTATGTATGTAGAAGAGGGCACCAAATGTCATCATAGATGGTTGTGAGCCACCATGTGGTTGCTGGGAATTGAACTCAGGACCTCTGGAAGAACAGTCAGTGCTCTTAACTGCTGAGCCATCTCTCCAGCCCAAGTTTGGGTAATTTTTAAGGAGTTCTAACTACTATAAGATGTTAGTTTAAAAAAATGATTATGCAAAATGGTCATTTTTAGTATCTTTTTATATAAATCTTAGCCAAACTTGCTTCAACTAAGAAAAATTAGGATTTAAGTCATTATAGCACACCTGGCCTATATCTCCTATCAAGTTTCTAGGAGATACTGCATTTTATCATAAATTAGGAATAATATTACCTGTGTTTTTTAATTATCATGTAAACTTGTATGGACCCTTCTGTTCGTTCTTCTGTTTCCTACTCACAGAGAAAATGTATTTTAAATAGTATGTTGAGTTCTTTTTAAAAAATTTTTTAAAAAAGATTCATGTGTCCCCTACTCACCCATTCTTCCCTGTTCTTAATCCCTCTAAAGATTTTATGTGTGTGTTTGTCTGTCCTCATGTATGTGTATCATGCATGCCCCCCTCATTAGAGGTCACTGGATCCCCTGAAACTGGAGTTATAAATGCTGCAAAGCACCATGTGTGTTGTGGAATAAAATTTTAACTGGGCAAAAATACGTTATGTTTGTTTATGCTACAGAATATTACTTTTACTATGTGAATTTGTGTTACATTTGTTATTATTATTATTATTATTATTATTAACAACAAAGAAGTCGCGCTTTCTATCCTTGTATATCCTTATTCAAGGGGTGTGTTACATTTGTCTATGCTGCCTTTGTTAACAATGTAAAGGTGTGTTACATTTGTTTCTGCTGCATCTGTTTAATTATGAAAAGATGTGTTGCTATTTCACCTTGCAACTAATTAGTCTAATGAAAAGCTGAATGGCTGATAGCTAGGCAGAAGAGGGATAGGTAGGCCTGGCTGGCAGAAACTAAAAATAGGAGAGATCTAGGCTCAAGAGAGAAAAGAACAAGGAAGAAAGAGAGGGGACCCGGCCCCAGGGCCAGAAGTCAGGCAAGCACCAGCTAGCTAGACAGGAGAAGTGAGAAAGTAGGACCTACAGAAGGAAAGGCAAAAAGGCAAAACAAACAAAAAACATATAAACAAAAAACAAAACCAAACAAACAAAAACCCAAGGTAAAATGGAGATGAAGAGAAATAGGTTAAGTTATAAGACCTATCAAGACATAAGGCTGAGCTTTCATAACTAATAATAAGACTCCGTGTCATGATTTGGGAGCTAGTTGGTGGCCAAAAGGAAAAGCCTACCAGCCCTACACATGTGGGTTCTGGTAACCAGGCCCTCTACAAGAGCAAGTGATTGTCACTGCTGTCCCATCTCACCAGCCCCTAGATCCATTCCCACAACTTATCAAATCACATGACCCCCAAATAGAAACTCCAGAATATCAATCTCAGTGATCCTACTGTCTTAGAAGCTCGGAGCCTGTGGCCAGCTGATCATCTCTGTGAATTCTCAAGGTAAGTCCTGACTTGGCTTCCTCCTCAGCCGTCAATCATCGCTGGAGACCTGGTCATTTAGGAAGGAAAGCTACCTTCCTTCTAAGGTTGTAGATAAATTATATTCTAAGAAGATGAAGTGACGTAAGATGGGTGTCTCTAACAGAGCATGCACATAGCTATGATGCTGTAGAAGAAATGCCCAGCTTTGAAGTCAAATAAATGGTCAGTTCTGAGTCCTTCAGCCACCACCTATTAGTTGCATTAAATTGAATGGAATCAGTTAAAGCTGATCCTGTTTCCTCAACTAAAAACAGGGATAGTTCTTCTGGTTCAACAGTGTTTTTAAAATTTGTTTACTTAAAAAAAAAACTTTACATTTTATTTGTTTGTTTGCTTGATTTTCAAGATAGGGTTTCTCTGTGTAGCCCTGGCTGTCCTGGAACTCCCTCTGTAGACCAGGCTGGTCTTGAACTGAGAGATCCACCTGCCTCTACTCCTGAGTGCTGGGATTGAAGGTATGCACCACCACCACCACCTAGCTAAAAAACTGATTTTACAGTTTTCAAAGTTGGTTGCTAAGATATGCACCAAAAGTATAGAAAATGAAGTTTCTGCTGTAGACAGGTGTTTTGATTTTCATGAAGGAGGAAAAGTAAGAAAGTAAATAATTATGGACCTAGGTGATATGCAGTGAAAGAGAAAACATACCTGGGTGAGGTGTCCCCGCTGTGTGCCCTCGATGTATTAGTGTGATGGAGACAGGAAAGCAAAAGGAAGGAGAATGGAAATGTTGCAGAAGAGATAAAGCTGAGTGGAGGCTTGACTAGCAAGAGAAGGCACTATATGGGCCAGTGAGAAGAGTATATGCTGGCTCACAAACGAGGGAGAGATTGGTCAGTTTCAGAGACGTGACGATGGGTGAACAGGACTAAAATAAAGGATTGCATCTGGCATGGAGCCAGGCAAGAAGCATGGTGTGGCTGCTAGCCATGAGGCTGGGCTAGCGATGAGGCTGGGCCAGCATAGCTTCTCTGAGAAACAAGAAGTGAAACAGTATGTGGGGAGCATTCTAAAACCAGAAGTGTTTCTTCTAGACATAGCAGTGCCCAGCTAAGCTGTCTCGTGAATGTCTCTGGGAGAAAAGTAATAGCATCTTTATTTTGCAGGACTTGAGATGAATAATTTTCTAAAATGCACCTGGTATCTTTCTTGGCATCCCCAGGAGCAGACTGTGGGAACAGAAGTCAACTGTAAGTAGTTTGTTTTGGAGGTGATCCCAGAAAAAAAAAAAAAACAGTTGGTGAGTAGGAATATGAGGCAGAGAAGGGAAGGGTTACTGGTTATTGTGTGCTGCCAAGCAGATTACCACCAAGGGTACCTGAAGCTAAATCCCAGTGGGAATTTTTTGGAAGACATTAAAGAATAAACCTCAGAGTTATTTTCAGCAGAAGAAGAGGCCAGGCCACTTCTCTCCTAGTCTCACTGATATTATTGTCTCAGGGCTGTTTTTCAAGATGTTTTCTCGCACAAAAGCCAAGCATGCTCTTGAGGCAGGGTCAACAGGTATCTTCAGTCAGCCATCCTCAGCATATGGACAAAGAGGGTATGATAGGACACTGGTAGCGCATACCACATGCAAGTAACAAGTCAGATTGTCAGTTTGGTTACAAGCACTTTACTTGGTTTTTATGGTGATGACTTGCATCATCAGTCTATCAGTATGGGTAGGGCATTGTAAAGGAGAGCACTTCACATGGTGGTGGCCAGGAAGCAGAAAGAGAGGCAGGAGGTACGGGAGGAACAATATATTTCCTAGTGACTTACCTCCTCCAGCTAGGTCTCACCTCCTGTAGTGTTTGAAGCATCCTAAAATGGGAACCACCCATTCTTTTGCAAGTAGAAGTAGTAAGGAAAGAAACTCAGGTGGTCTAAACTGGCTTTGAACTTGTGATGCTCCTGCCACCACCTCTGAAGTACTGCCTTTACAGGTGTGTACTTCATGTTTAATAGCATAGCATTCTGCATTTGCCCTCACCCCCGCCCCTGCCAGGCAGCTAAAATCAATAAAGCATTTTCCTTCATGACCCTGTGGGAGCAATCTACTCCAAAGACCTCTCTTCCAAATGAGTTCACATTTTTCAACTTTATACCCTAAAACTTATAATGGTTGGGGATCTGGCCAATCCCTTGGATACCTTCAAAGTACCTTTCCTATTTTCCCACGCCCCCCAAAAAAGTGTTTTTCCTTCTCTCTCTTCCTCTTACTTTTCTTGTTATTTTTTAAGGCACTAACCTCTGTAATACCATACCTTTATTTCAGCTTTCTTTTTCCAGTGAGAGCACACATCTTTTAAATTTTTCTGTATTTTTTGCTCTAGAATCTTGCTGTAAACCTGGCTTAAAGTATCCAAAATAATGTTCAAATGCTCTCCATTCATGGAATTTCCCCTATCAAATTACTCTGCTATTTTTTAAAATCTTTTTTTAAAGATTTATTCATTTATTATGCATACAGTATACAGAAGAGGGTACCAGATGTCATTATAGATGGTGGTGAGCCACCATATGGATGCTGGGAATTGAAATTGGGACCTCTGGAAGAACAGTCAGTGCTCTTAACCTCTGAGCCATCTCTCCAGCCCCCCCATACTCTGCCATTTTTAAAGTAGACTTCCCATTAAGTTTCAGGACACTGACAAAGTAGAGACAAATTTGTGGCCTCTATAAGGATTTGTGTTCCAATTCCATACAGAGATTTGTCTCATCTGAAATTGCATTAAGTGCAATCTCTATCCTCCACATTTCCTTTTTTTTCTTTCTCCTTTTAATTTTATCTGCTTGAGTATTTTGCCTTTGTGATATCTGTGCACTATTTGCATACCTGGGACCCATGGAGGATATTAGATTCCCTAGAATTAGAGAAATAGACAGGCATGAGCGTAAGTCCTCTAGAAGAGAAGGCAATGTTCTTAACTTCTGAGCCATCTTCTTAGTCCTACATCTCTGTGTCTACATTTCTTTAAAAAAAACTCTATTTATTTGCCTTGGTGTTTGTCTGGAACTGGGAACTGGAACTACAGACAGTTGTGAGCTGCCCTGTGGGTGCTGGGAATTGAACCCCAGTCCTCTGGAAGAGCAGTCAGTGCTCCTAACTACTGAGCCATCTCTCCAGCCCCCTATGTCCACATTTCTAACAGTGTTCTCTCTTCTGAGCTTTCAGGATTGCCTATTAATCTCTGTTTGCAGACTTTTAGGATTCTTATCACCTACTTCTCTAAAGTCTTCTTGAGTATTCCCCAAAGCCAGTTTCTCAGTGGGTGGGTCTTCCCACCTCAATCCATCTAACCCACGTCACCCCTCACATCTTGTCTGGAAGCTGGTCTTCTGGGTAATTCTAGATCTCCCATTCACAATTGAGATTAACTACCTCAATAACCACACTTAGAGTACTCTAGAAAACACGTTAGGTCCCGATAAGTGACACACACAGAATTAATGATTAGCGAATATTTGTGGATAAATTTATTAAGTCAATACAAATTAATCATTTAGTATTATTTTTGCTATAAAAAGCCTTAAGGTGATGTGGTGGAATGTTCTCTGTATGCTGTAAATAAAGGAGCTGTTTTGGCCTATGTGGAGCGCCATAGAAGTGGGTGGAGAATCAGAGGACAGACAGATAGAAGGAGGGTGGAGTTAGCCAGTCTCCATCTGACCCCCGAAGAAGAGACATGTAAGAAATACAGGTGAGCCACAGGCTAGGCCACATAGCAGACAGATTAATAGAAATGGGTTGAATTAATATGAAAGAGCTAGCTAGTAATGTGCTTGAGACATGGGCCAAACAGTATGAAGTTAATATAAGTGTCTGATTCATTTCTTTAGGGGACAAAAGCCGCCGTGGACCAGGTCCTAACCTACCGCCCAAATGGCCCTGGGAAACCTTCCACAACAGGTGAAAATCAGGAAGTTTGGAAATTAGACGATTTGGAGGCCTCTCTCACTAGAATGGGGACCTCAGAGGGGTTGTTTAGATTGATTAAGCTTTACTTTTCCAGTCTTCAAACCTTGTTTTCTTGCCTGTCCTTCCATTGCAGCTAGGGTTTTGAGAGTGAGTGTGGAAAGATAGAGGTGCATCCCAGGAGGTGGTTTTCCCAAGTCTGTGCCTGGATTTGGATCAGGAGTAAGATATTAGTTGGCTTTTGAATCCCCATTATCTAAGACCAAGAAGTTTGGGGTCACCAAAGTTATTAGCCAGGCCTCTTAGTTGCAAAACAAAGCAAAAACAAAACAAAAAGACTTAAAAGCAACCAACCAATCAAGCAAAAAACCCAGAAACCAGTTCTGGATAATGTCATCAAAATAGGAGTTCACTGGAGGGTACCTTGAAGGTCTCAGACTAGACAGAATACTTAAATAATGACCAAGAAACAGATAAAATAACACCACTGAAACCTGCTAGTTAGAGTTCTCCTCACACTTCACCACTATCACAGATTCTAAACTTTCCAAGATTTCTACTTCAAATTTGGGATCTTCAGTGAGATTGGGTCTTTTGCTCCCACTGCCATGAATGCAGGAGAGTGACTGGCCTCTTCCACTTTCTGTAAGTGGAAAATGTACTCTCCCATGCTGTCTAGTAAAACCGAAGTTTCCCTGCGTATTTGAAGGGGCCTTATATGCTAAGCAGCCAATAAGGATGCCAGTCCTATCCAAGACAGGGTGTGACATGAAAATTGGGAAATTAGATGAGGAGAAGGGCATGATTTATTGAGCAGCAATGCTGACTTGGGGCTTTGCTGGGCAGTGTTCGAGGTCCTGGGTTCAAAGTCACAGAGTTCAAGTTGTTCAGCCAGCTAGGGAATATAATAAATACCACTACCAAGATAAGGAAGGGCTCCCGCCAAGCAACGGCAAAAGACAGAGGAGCACAGAGCAAAGGATTGCTTCTAGAAAGCATACAGTTTCTCCTAAAAGCTCTCAGAGAGGAGATGGGTCTTGGAGGACTGCATTAGAAGCAGAGCCAGCTCTGGTATTTGTTAATCTTGCTCATTAGCCAGAATCTGGGTCATGGTATTTCCTGTCGAGTCCTTTCCTGTTGCCACCAACCACAACACATATGCTATTACAGTTAAAGTCTAAAATTAGCTTTATTAGGGCCCCAGAGTTTTTAGGGTTCTGTTTGTGCCTGTGTTTTTTCTTCCTTTGTTTTCCACAAGTTTTGACAATGGCAAAACTTAATGGCTGCTTCTGGTGCTTTTTGCTATTTTAGCTGTAAGTGTATACTCAGAACCAGCATTTAAATAAAAGCTGGTGATATGATCTCCTGACTCCTCAAAGATAAAACAGGAATGAAAAATATTCACCTCCCAGAACCACTGTGGGAATTAACTGGGAAGACCTCCTGGGAGTGCCAGCATGCTTTGATTGGTAGTGGGCAGAGGCAGTTCATACATATGTGAGGAAGAGGATGAGGATGCCTCTGTTCTCCCCACTTTGACTTAGGGGAAGAGCTACAAGAAGAAAATGTCTTCCAGGAAAGCAGGGGCCCAGAGATTGTGCCCAAAAAGTAAGACATTTAGAGTAAAAGAAAGGCAGATAGAAGCTTTTCTTGAGCTAGAAGACCCCCTACACCCCCACCCCGCCCAGCACCTGCCTCCGTGG
Organism: Sigmodon hispidus; assembly: GCA_004025045.1. Lineage (NCBI taxonomy): Eukaryota > Metazoa > Chordata > Mammalia > Rodentia > Cricetidae > Sigmodon > Sigmodon hispidus. Next base: position 51,331 of record PVIH01007962.1, read on the forward strand.
TGTAACTGAAAGCGTGGCTCCTGGATTTGACTGAGGCTTTCCAATCCTATGAGAATGATTTCAAAAACGGCTGTCCTGGCTCCAGGAAGGTTTGTCTCTGTTCTTTATGAGGAAAAAAATGATGTACTCAGATGCCGGCCAGCACAGGCTCCCTTCTCCATCCATCAAGCTCTCGGAAGGGTGGAGAACAGAGTGTCCACTAAGTAGACATTGTCACATGCTGTCCCCACAGCATCTTAAATGTGTACAGAATGGCAGGTTGGCTGGCCCTGGTGGGCATCTCTCTGCCCTGTTGGAATAAAAAGCACAATATCTGAAGGGAATATGCCAGAGGCTGAAGAAATGAAATAGAGACTAGATTCAGACGTAAACATGCTGTGTGGCTTGGAACAACAGACAGTCAAGTGTGTGGGCATGTAGATTTAGCCCCCTTTCTGAGAGTCCTGGAGTGTAATTTAGGAGCCTCCTCTTGCCAATAAAGCCATGATGTTCCCTTCTAAGCTGGGAGTTCTGAGAAAGTTCTGATCATTTGTTCCTGACACAGCCATCCTCTGAGTACTTACACCATCTCAGGCATTGCAGGGACACATGGGATCTGGGGACTCATTCTAAGAAAGAAGAGAAAGCCACTTTGTAAAAAATCCAGGCTTCTTCTTTTGAAGATCATTTGTGGGAAAGGGTTAGTGCCTCTCTCGCCTGCATATGGAGGAAATAATTTCATGCAGAGAAGCTTAGTTCTGGTGTTTGCCAAGCTCCTCATCCCATCTGGGGGCAAGCCCAGGACTAGGAGCAACAGAGCAGCAGAACATGTTGCTATGGTAACTTGGCATTACATACCTTTGCTCCTTTGTGTCAGCCTCCCTTCTCCACCACCACCACCAAATTACCTTTATAATCAGTGTACCTTTTCAGAATATGGAAAGCTTTTCTTAATTTGCACACCGACAGTTAGAAAGACATTTTTCAAGGCACTGGGGCAAAGGGACAGTGTTTCCTTTTGAAGGCTGAGGCTCTGCTGATTTTCCCTCCTAGCACACAGCTGTATAACTGAGACCTAGACTAGCTTATTGTCTATGGAAGATTTCCCTTTGCAATTCCCTTCATGTCAGTAGACTTTATCACCATGTTGTTTCAACGTTATACTTAACCAACCCTGTAAGAAAAGGAGCACATTAAACATTCTGTGCCTAGAAACATCCATGTGAGGCAGAACTAATTGTCCTATTTTATAAATGGAAAAATAAAACTAAATATTTGTTGAGCAGGAGCATAAGGTTGGCAAACAGTTGGGATGAGTCAGTGGATAAAGGTGCTTGCTGCTAAGGTTAAAGACCTGCGTTAGACCTGCATCATAGATGGATGGAACTGGCTTCTGAGAGTTATTCTCCTACCTCTACAAGCATACTATGGCATGCATGCCCAGTGCATTTATGCACGTTCTCTCTCTCTCTCTTTCTCTCTCTCTCTCTCTCTCTCTCTCTCTCTCTCTCTCTCTCACACACACACACACACACACACACACACACACACACACACACAACTAAATACAAAAATATTTTTTGAAAAAGATGAGGGGGCTGGAGAGATGGCTCAGAGGTTAAGAGCACTGACTGTTCTTCCAGAGGTCCTGGGTTCAATCCCCAGCGACCACATGGTGGCTCACAACCATCTATGATAACTCTGGTGCCCTCTTCTGTATACTGTATACATCATAAATAAATAATCTTAAAAAAGAAAAAGGTAAAGGATGGAATCAAGCCTTTGACTCCAAATTTGATGTGTCACTTACATCTCAGCTGATGCTAAGTCTCTTTTAGCCTTTATAATTTTACAAAAATACAGGTGCATTCAAACCAGCAACCAGTCTGTGCTTTATCAGCCAGGCTTAATGTCTCAGCTTGCTGATCCCAAGGAGGAAGAGACAGCCTACCCATTATGCCAGGCACTGACGGTACATATTTATAATCGCAGCACTAGGAAAGCAAGGAAGATATCCAAGAGTCCAGTGTCAGCCTGAATTACATAGTGAATTTGGGGCAAGCCCGAGCAAATTAACAAAACCTTGTCTCAAAAAAAAAAAAGTAGCCATCCATTAAAAATGTACAATATGATGATTTTTTAAATTTTTAAATGTGTAAGTTGAGGAACATGCTGGGATAATTCACTTGCTGTGCAGTTTTGCCCATTGGAAGCCAATGCTCTAATCCTTTTCAACTTATCAACAGAGCTGTGCAGCTTGCTTCCACCACTATCAGTTTTAAAACATTTGTAGCATCTCAAAAAGAAGCCAAAGATCTTTTAGCTATTATTCCCAATCAGTCATCACACACCTATTTCTATTCCCAAGCCAGAAGCAACCACTAATATGCTTTATCTCCCTATGAAGTTGCCCATTCTGGGCACTTAATATTAATGAGTGTGTGTATATACACATGCATATATATATATGTAGAAGCAGGGAGAGACTGTGTCTTTCTTAATGACTGCCTTTTACTAAGCATAATGTTTTCCAAATTCATCATGTTTGTATGGGATATCATGGCCAAGTCGTATGATATTTTTTCATTTACTCATGAGTCAGTGGGCATTTGGGTTGTTACTGTACCTTTTGTTGTTATTAGTAATGTTACTACAAATGAGTGTGTGTTAGTTTTTGTGTGGAGTTGTAGTTTTCACTTCCTTTGGTTTATGCCTAGGAATGGTATAGCTGGATCAAATGATAATTCTGCATAATGCCAGACTATTTCCCAAGGTGATTTCACCATCTTACATCCTACTAAGACAGTATATAAATTCCAGTTTCTCCACACCCTTACCAACATTGGATAATGTCCAAAATTTTTTTTATTTCATTTTATTTCACAGTTGCATTTCCACACCTGCATGGATATTGTTTTTCATGGTTACAAAGCGTTCTGTGTCAGTTAGTGTGCGTTGTTCAATCGTAGTTTTATTGGCTTTGGATCTTGTCCAGCTTGAACTGTTAGAAACCATGAGACCTGATCTATTACCACTTACACCTTTCTCCCTTAGTTTCTTTCCTTGATTTATGTCCCAAAGCAAACAATGGATTGATATGGCTTCTCTGATTACTCTGCACATAAGTTGTATGTATGTAAAATGCCACCAGCAGACGTGGTGCTTGCCTCCTGCCCCACAGCCTCTGTGAACAGAAGGCTTTGCCTCTTACTGGTAAGTACTAAAAACACAGGTGTATTGTATAAAAGAATCAGAGATTGCTTTGATTTTCTTTTCTTTTGCTTTAGGGAATGTTTAACATTTAACAGCGATCAGATAGTCCATTTGAGTCACTAAGCCAAAGAAGCCAGGCAGTACAGGAAGAAAGTCCAGGGACCAAAGCAAAAAGCAGATGAAGAAGTTGACAGAAATTCCCTGGGTGTGGGTGACCAGGTCAGTTCTAATGGATGGGTAGCTGCAGAGATGCTGAACTGATGCATCCTTTTCCAACACCTGCTTTATTGAGCACCTTTCCGAGCTCTGCCTCCTTGAGAGTTTTCTCCATGACTTCTCTCTTTGACATTGGTATTCTCTAGAATTCCATTTCCGGGTTCTTATCTTTCAACAGCCTGTGAGTCCTTCTGAGGAAGCACTAATACTATGCAAATTTCAGACGCTCCCATCTAGTTACTTCCAGCTTAGGCTTTTCTCCCTGAGTTCCAGTTACTGCTATGGAACTCACTGAACTATCTCCAGGAATTTGTCTGGGCACTCGAGTGATTCCCCTTAGGCCTTTTCTTTCTCATATGCCCTGTCTTCATGATGGTAGCAATATGGACCCCATCTCTCTCAAGCTAGGAATTGTTCCAAACTCTCCCCTGCATTAAATATTCCTAACTGTCCATGGTTTTCTCCCCAAACATACTAGACTAGTATGATTTGTGTTTTTATTATTGCTCCCAATAATTGTGGCACTTGTTGTATCCATTTAAGGGACCCCCAAAGAACAGGAAGCTGGATTCCACTCTGAACACAAGAGGGTCAGTTTATTGCTTTGGACAGGGTCAAACGAACCCGGGCTGAAACCCTTTGTTCTGGCCCAGCAGAGGGTTTTGGCCACCAGCCCAGAGGAGAGGGGTTTTTAAAGAAAAGCATACATAGGCAGAGTGCTGCATGTCTTGGCATTCAGGATTGGCAAAGGGGATGGGGTACAGTAGCTATTGGCTAAATTTTTGGCACAAACTCAAGCTATGAATCTACTCGCTGAACTTTTGATGTGAAACTAAGCTTTAAATCTATTGGCTGCCAGGCACATTCCTGAGATTTTTCCCAGATTCTTAGACCTGGGTCCTGCCCTCAGGCACAGTTCACCATCTTTCCCTGAAATGAAATTTTATAACGATAAATCCATGCCTTCGCTGCACTATGGCACATTTTAGAATTATATTTGTGGAAACTCTCACCTTAGGAAGGAAAATAAAGTGGACAGAATGAAAACGTTCATAGAATGAAGATATACTCACTGTGGACCGGCAGCCTTCACGGCAATTCCACAGGCTTCAGCAGAGGTGGAGGTTTCCCGGACCTTTCTCTAAAGGGTCTACATCAAGTGTGACTTGGTTGTAACAATGTTAAACCTCATGGTTCAAAATTTCTGGAAGAGCTTGAAGAACAATACAGGCTAAGAAAGTAAGGGTGATTGAGTGTGGACAAAGACCCATGTGCACTGAAGGCGTTTGTCAAAAAGAAAGGGTTGGCATGAGACAGACAATCTTTTCAGAAGCTGGCTGCCGCATGGCTGTAACCTCTGGCCCAGTCTTTATGCTTTTAGTTTCATCTTCCAAGAACCCACATTCTGCCACAGTGATCTTCCACAGTTCAAGTCAAAGAGAGAAGGAAAGTGTAGACTCTGAAATCCTTACTCAGTTCTTAGTAGGTTTGGGCGGCCAGTGGGGGGCCAAGGGGGCTTAGAGTAACAGCATCTACCATTTACCCAAGACCCCACTCATTTCCTCCTCTGCAAAACCTGCTCTCCAGGACAGCTCCACATCCAAGACAGTGAGTGAGTGAACTTCAAAAGCAGCAGCTGAGACTGAAGGCATGAGGAAGGCTGCCCTAGGGCTGATGGCTGCTAAATGGTAGAACCGACCCCAATAGATGATCACCCACTGCACTTTAGCTCCAGCCCTAGCATAGGTTTTCTCCTGATGAAACTTTCATTTTACCACATAGGTATGTTCTTGGATTACTTACATCAATTCTAAGCCCCTGTTTTTATATCTGAAGAATAAGCATAATAAAATGGTACTTTCATGAGACTCAAATGACATAGGCCATGGAAAGCCTTTAAAGTTATCTTTAATTAACAAGGTAACTATCCCTTGTACTCTCCCACTGATTTACACACACACACACACACACACACACACACACTTCTAGGGACCATACTTTGAGATCAGGAACTCAGCCAGCCCTTTCTATGTCCCTAGTACAGGGTTGAATACAGAGTGGTTGTGTTTACTGAAGCAAAATAGGAAAAGCAGTCTCAGGGGGATAAATGCTAAATCTATTCTTGGATTGTTTCTTTAGAGCATTCATTCTGTTCTAATGTTCCTGCAGCAGTGCCAGCCTTGAAATATTTCTCTTGTCTAGGGTCCCCACTAACAACAGCCACCCTGTTCTTCCCAGTTTCCTTTTGTCTTCCTTTGTTCTAAGCCACTTCCTTTTTTTTTCCTTTCTACTTCCTCCTGGTGAAGCTCCTCTCGTTCTGTGTCGGGCCTCCACCTCCTTTGTTTGTGTCAGTGCTGAGAGACTTTTCCCTAAACTTCAAGTTATTGCAGGCTTCCCAGAAATCTGTGTAGAGTTTCAGTAACAGGGGAAGCCCCGCCCTTCCTTTACCCCTCCTGCAGTGAGTCCTTGAGCCTCAGAAGGTCTGGAGCCTGAGTTCCCCTCCCAGCAGGATACTGGTCTGTAAACATTTGACTCAGAGTTAACGTATCCAGCCACAAGGTCAGAAATTATTAGAAGCATAGGGTAGCTCTGCCCCGCCCCCCCCCCCAGCTCAAATGTGAAGCCTTATAGCTTCACAAAATCCTCCACTTGGGCTTCACAGAGAATCCTATTTAGTCTTTCCTTTGAACTTCAGCCTTGAGTACCCCAAATGAGGGCTTGTCGCCTGATAATGAACCCTATGCCAATAATTATCCTGATGGGCCTATAATTTAATCTGGACTATTTGATATATAAACATAAAACAAAATACAAGATGGAATAGGATCTTAAACTATCTGGATACGTGCTTGTAATCCCCAGCACTGACAGGAGGGCAAATCTCTGATTTTCTGTAGACCAGGTCAGCCTGGTCTACATAGTGAGTTCCCAGACAGCTACGTATTCAGACTCTATCTCAAAAGAAAATAATGATGACGTAAAATGTATCATTGCTGGTAAAGCAAAGACAGTGAGGTGTGGTTAAAAGGAGGCTAGGTTTAAGACACCCATACTGTTTTCTTTGTTCCATTTAGGACAGCACACAAAGGCATGGTTTTTCACCATGCGTATATATGAAGACACGTGGATTCTTGTTTCAGCTACTAATAGAGAGCTGGGCAAGTCTCAGAACCTCTACTGTTAAACTGAAGGGTTATCCAGTGTGACATCAAAGAGAACTTTGAACTCTGCGGCCGAGTGCTATGTAAGGAGAAAGGGAGAGAGCTCTTTGGGCAGGGTTTGTGTGTCCGGAGGGGAATGAGCCTTAAAGCCACGTGGGATTTTAGAATGAAAAGAACAGAAGAATCCTGTGGTGCTAAATATCAAAGGAGGGGGAGCATTCTGACACAGGAAATGCTCCATTCAGACAATGAGCACTCACTCGTGGGTTGTGGGAAGGTTATGGAGGGGTGCTGCTGGATATGAAGCTGCAGGTCATAATGGAGCCTTAGAAAGGCAGAGAGTGAGCACCAAGAGTTGTCCGCTGGCTTTCACATGCGCAGTGTGAGCTGCCCAAGCTGCTATACAAACACACACATAGACATGGAATAAAATACACAAAGAGATTTCATTCCTTAAATGTTTTAGAGACATTTTAATTTTTATTCTATATGTATTATTATATGTCTATACACCATGTATGTGCCTGGTGCCCAAGGAGATCTAGAGCGGGTATCAGATTCCCTGGAACTAGAGTTATAGATGTTTGTGAGCTGCCATGTGGGTGCTGGGGACTGAAACTGGGTCCTCTGCAAGAGCAGTCAGTGCTGTTTGGCTTCTGGCTAAATGTTCTTGTTAACTGAAGTGTGTCAAGCTAGAATATGGTTTTTGTCCTAAAAAGTTCACCCTGAGAAAGGCTCCCGGGCTACACGAGGACCCCGAGTGTAGTCGAAGTCTAGACTTTCTATTGGCTTAAACCTGTGTCTGAGAATTCTCTGGTTAACACCCCACAATATAGTCCTTACAGGAACAAGCTGTTTTGTTTTGTTTTGTTTTGTTTTACTTTTTATTTATTTAATTTTTAATTGTGTCTGTGTGTTCATGTGCAAGATGGCAAATATCCATGGAGGACAGAGGCGTTGAATGCCCGCTTCAGCTGAAGTTACAGCTACGCTGCTCAACCTGGGTGCTGGGACATGAACTCTGCCTGAGCAGTACGTACTCTCAAGCAATGGGCCTTACCTCACTCTTGTTCAGGGCTAAGTCTTCTTCTGGCGGAAAAACCAATAGTCAAAGCACTCTTTGACCCTTCTCTGCTGCTGAGGTCCCAGTTCCCTTCTTCCCTAGGAAGACTCAGGCCCACTCTTGGCTGTGTGCACTTCCTTCTAACTGTTTTACTTCCTTACCGCTCAGCATGTGAAATGACTCACAGGCCGAAACAACCTGCAAGCAGGCAGCAAATATTGCCCAATTTGTTGTTTGTTCTTTTTGACTGTCATCAGTTATCCTGATTTTTTAGTCTCTAACGTCCTATGAATTGTTGACTGATTAATTCCACAGAACGCTCTTTGAATATCCAATTATATGATAGAGACCACTTCTACTTTATGGTTCTGGTTTTTGTACATGATCCTCTAGTCCATTATATCCTTACTTTTGAGTATTAGTACATACCCAGAAATCGTTAGCCCACTGAAACTGATACTATATTTACTAAAACTGAGTTAGTTTTAGTTACATTGAAGTAGGTCTTGGCCCACAATTCCACTTGCCAGACTTTTGCTCACACCCAGAAAAAAAGAATATGCTACATATACATTAAAATACAACTTTTCTGGTTTTCTCACTTCCTGTGTTGCAGTATAGTGTTATTGTTTATAATTCATACCACACCTACTTTCTCTCTCTTTGCCTCTCTCTGATTTTTTCTTTGGAAGAAAGACCTTATTTTACTGAGATAGAATAACAAATAAAACAAATAACTTCAGAGGTTAGAGAGATGGCTGCTCTTCCAGAGGATCTGGGTTCAATTCCTAGCACTCACATGGCAGCTCACAACCAGCTAATTCAGGTTTCAAAGAATCTGATGCCTACTCCTAGCCTCCTCAATAGGCATGAGGCAAGCATATGCATGCAGGCAAAATGTTCAAACACATAAAATTAAAACACACACAAAATAACCTCAGAAGTTCATGTGCCAGGGACCTTCATGCCAATTCTGTAGGACTTAGTCCTAGGCAAAAAAGAACACAAGCAATTAGTTCCAACCGTCTCAGGGAGGAGCAAACACCCCACAAGGGTTAAGAGCGCAACCAGTGTGTTTGTTTTTCAAAACTAAGTTTCTCTGTGTAACAGTCCTGCCTGGCCTAGAACTCACTATGTAGACCAGGCTTGACTCTGCCTCCTGAGTGCTGGGATTAAAAGTGTGTGCCACTATGTCCCATCCACCCCCAGCCCATACATACACCCATGCGCATGCACACACACACACAAACAAATAACTCATAAATGCAACTAAAGAAATCCTTTTGAAAGATTAGAATAACTTTGATTATAAAAACTAAAAGAAAAAGACACTCTTATTAGTTTACTGCAACACCTTCTGGGAGAAAGTTTGGCCAAAGAATGAAAGCTGAAACCACATCATCCTTCATGGCATTTATTTTGTAAGAATCAAAGGAAATGCTCTAAAGTACCCTATGTTCAGACCTTTATGGTCCTCTACCAGGATGGAGGTCTATGCAAAAAGAAAACAAAAGATGGGTACCTCTGATACCCTAGATTACCTCTATATCCAAATCCTGTCCTTAGAGGGAGAACAGTTAAAATAAGACTCAGAATACAAAACCTCTTCTCTGTCTCTGAAGAGCTCCATACCCTCCCATTTAACCAACTGACCTAAAAGAAGATCAAACCTTCAGCTTCCTGTCAGCCATGACTTCCTGTGCCTACTGCACTCCTCAAAAGGGAAATGCTTAGTCTCTTGAGGATATTTAGAATCTATGTCCATTTCTCAATCTTGGACATTCAGCAATGTTAGTAGAAAATGGGAAGTCACTTTGAGGTCATACCTCAATTTACTAGTAACTTTCAGAGCTTAGCTTTAATTTGATCTTATGTGGGTGACCTAGTCTTAGTTGTAATTACTTAGCTGTGCGACTAAGGAGAAACCCAAGAAGATATGGAAAGAAGCTAGGAAGGATGCACACAAACGATGTTCAGAATCTTGTTGGGCTGGAGTCCAGGCCCTTCAAGACCAGGAAGGGGCTGCTTAGGATCACAGCAACACATCAGGAATGTGCAGATGTAAAACAATGATATACAGGCTCACCACAAGACAAAAACGTTTATCAAGAAACCTGTCATGCTAGAGAGATGCTTCAGTGCTTAAGAGTGTTCACCGAACTTGCTTGAGAGAAGGCTTTGTGGAAGTAACAGTGGAACAGTGTAACTAGCCTGTCACAATGGTGCCATCATGAGACAAGTCCATGTAATGTAAAAAGTGAGGGAGGGAATAGAATCTCCTAGTGAAAACCACATAGCCAAGAGCTGCAGAGCCCGCCAGACAACTCCTTTAAAAATAAAATATTTTGATTTTATGTCAATTGGTGTTTTGTCTGTATAACTGTGTAAGGGTGTCAGATCTTGGAATTACAGACAGTTGTGAGCTGCCATGTGGATGCTGGGAATCAAACTCAGGTCCTTCGGAAGAACAGTCAGTGTTCTTAACCACTGAGCCATTTCTCCAGACTCTATTTTTATTTTTTTAATATATAATTTTTATTTTATGTGCATTGGTGTTTTGCCTATGTGTATGTCTATGTGAGGGTGTCAGAAACCCTGAAACTGAAGTTATAGACAGTTGTGAGCTGCCATATGGGTGCTGGGAATTGAATCTGGGTCCTCTGCAAATGCAGGCAGTGCTCTTAACCACTGAGTCATCTCTCCAGTCTCCAGCCTTTATATATAATAAGGATACATTTGTGCACTTTGGTTCCTGGCACGCAGCTCCTAAAATGCTAGGGGCTGCTGGAATTATAAGTATCTCTTGTATAATAATTAGATGACTGGTAGCTAGGGATCTTAGGCTGCTTCAGGATGGGGATTAGGAAGTAGGAAGCCTTGATTTGAAGTATACAACTTTCAGCCTTGCCCCTAAACTCTAGGACAGAGAGGATGGAGATTAAACTCAACCACCAATGGTAAAATGAGTTAGTGATCACATCCATTTAATTAAAGTTTCATGAAAATCCTAGCACGATGGGGTTTGGAGAGCTTCTCAGCTGGCACCACCACTCCATGAACAGAAATCCTTATGCTTAGGACCTCTCAGGACCTTGTCTTGTGTATCTTCCATCTAGCTGTACATTTGTAGCCTCTAAAATAAACTTGGAAATGTAAAGAACAAGTCTTTCTAAATTCTGTGAAACATTCTAGCATATTATCAAGTTCAGAGAGGAACAAAGGAAAGGTACCAGGCATGAGTTAATATCAGATATATACCTTCAGTGACCTGTTTCCTCTGAGTAGGCCCCATCTCTAAAGTTTCTGCCATCTCTCAGTAATGCCATCAATGACTTTATCACTGGATTAACCCATATATGAAGACAGGACCTGCCAGATCCAAAACTTCCCCAAAGCCCCACCTCTGAACATTGCACTAGAGACCATTACATAGTATTGTACTATGAGTCTTTTTGAAGGTAAATTCATATCTGAATAACCAAATTATCTGAACATTTTTATAAAGAAGATATAAAAATGGCCATTAAGTACATAAAAAATTTCAACATCAGTAATCACTAAAGAAAGGCAAGGTAGGGGCTGGAGAGATGGCTCAGTGGTTAAGAGCACTGACTGTTCTTCCAGAGGACCTGAGTTCGATTCCCAGCATCCACATGACAGCTAACAACTGTCTGTAATTCCAAGATCTGACACCCTTACACTGTTACACATGCAGGCAAAATACCAATTCACATAAAATAAATATATATCAAAAAAAAAAGAAATGCAAGGTAAAACCACAATAATGAGCTAGAGAGATGGTGCTGTGGTTAAGTGTACATGCTGCTCTTGCAGAGAACCTGAGTTCAGCTTTCAGCATCCACATGGCACCTCAAAACTGTCTATAACTCCAGTTTCAGGTACCCAATATCCTCTTATGGCTCTGTGGGCACAAAGCATGCATATGATGCACACATATACATACACAGAAGTAAACATTCATACCCATAAAATAAAAATATAGAAACCTTAAAAATTTAAAGAAAATCAGAGTGTAATATTACCTCACACTTGTTAGAACAGTTATTATTGAGGAGGCAAGAAACAGTGTAGGTAAGGACTGTAGAAAAGGAAACCTCCATACACTGTTGGTCAGTGTGTGAACTGACATAGGCAGCATAGAAAACAGAATGGAAGTGCCTCAAAAATTAAAAATAGAACTACTATAGGATCCAGGAATCTCACTACTGGGTATAGACATAACCAAAGAAAATGAAATCAAAGTATGAAAGAAATATTGATATTTGCATCACCTTTACAATATTATTTACAGTAGCCAAGCTATGGAGCCAGTTGTCTGTCAACAAATGAAAAGATAAAGAAAACGTGACACACTGGCTCTTAAAAATAAGTCTCACCATTTGTGACAGTTTACATAAACTTGCAGGATATTGTGCTAAGTAAAACAAGCCAGGTATACAAAGACAAATACTGTAAGGTCTTTTTTATATGTGCAAACCGAAATGAGTGAACTCAACAAGCAGAATGTACAATGATGATGGTTGCCAGGGTCTAGAAGTGAAAGAAGAATGTAGAGATTCTGGATGAAGAATCCAGTTTCAGATAGACAGGATGGCCAGGTCAATAAGTTCTATTGTATAGCACATTGTATAAGGATTCCTGGCACTTAGCACCTATGGGATAAACATGATAGTCCGATAACCTGACATGGTCTCCGGTGAGATATGAGAATTCCTGACATGTAGTAGTAGCCACATGGTAAACCCAACAGTCACAGGCAGAACACTAGCTACAGAGAGCACACCCCTAGACATGGCTACGTAGATCTGTGCCCACCTGTTCTCTTTTTTTTTTTTTTGAACATAAGATCTTTTCTTTTTTTTTTTTTAAACTTTATTTATTTTATTTATTTGCCTTGGTGTTTGCCTGGAACTGGAACTACAGACAGTTGTTAGCTGCCATGTGGGTGCTGGGAATCGAACCCGGGTCCTCTGGAAGAGCAGACGGTGCTCTTAACCGCTGAGCCATCTCTCCAGCCCCCACCCGTTCTCTTAAAAGGGGACACCACTTCTCTTTTCTCTTTTGCTTCTCTTCCCTTATACTCACCTGGCAACTTTCCTGAATAAACTCTAGTGTGGCACTGGTAGTGTGTGTCTGTTCTCATGTGCGAAACCAACATGGTGAGCATAGTTGATAATATGTATTGTATGTTTGAAAGTTCCTTAAAAGAGTTGATCATAGGCAGCCGCCATGGTAGAGTAGCAGCCATGGCTCTGTGCTACCCTATGGCCTTGGGCCTCAACAAGGGCTGCGGGCGCCTCACCAAGCACACCAAGTTCCTGCAGGACATGATCTGGGAGGTGTGCACCCTACGAGCAGCGCACCATGGAACTGCTCAAGGTGTCCAAGGACAAGCACATGCTCAAGTTCATCAAGAAGAGGGTGGACAAGCACATCACATCCGCGCCATGTGGAAGGCGGCGGCCAAGAAGGACTGAGCCTCCACCCCAATAAAAGCTGCTCCCGCCAAAAAAAAAAAAAGAGTTGATCATAAATATTCTTTCCATACTCAAAAAAAAAAATGTTGTGGATGAATCTGTCAGTGCGTACATATAGCAAATCCTCATATTGCAGACTGTAAATTGATTTTATTCATATTTTCCACATACCTCTAGAGGAGAATGGAGACATATAGGTGATCTGAAATGGTGACTGGCATCTGAAGTGAGGACTGAGCTGTAAGCCTGGAGACTGATGCTAACTCTTGGTAATTAATGTCAGGCTTAAGTGAATTGGTGGAAACACTGTTAGTGTCCCAAGAGTTGGGGAATTGATTGCTGTAAGAATAGAGAAAATACCTATATTTTGTAAGCAAAAGTAGATTGTCTTGGATTAAATATATCTGTTTAGTTGGGAAACACTAGTACAAATATCTCCAGAATTTCCAAACATTTTTGCCCCCAACTCTCTCTCTCTCTCTCTCTCTCTCTCTCTCTCTCTCTCTCTCTCTCTCTCTCGTGTGTGTGTGTGTGTGTGTGTGTGTATGTGTGTGTGTGTGTGTGTACTTACAGAGTTGGAATCAAACTCACTGTGTTTGGAAGTCTACATAACTCCATTTAACTTGTCCCTTTCCCTTTTAATTCTGTCTTACACTCCATTTTCTAGCTCATTCTGTTTGGCAGTCATGGAAAGGATTTAAGCTTTGAGAACATAGTGAATGTTGCCATGTGATTTGAGAAAGCTCCATGGAACACAGAACACTTTTCTGTTTCCCATACCTAACCATGTTGATCTTTGATATCTACTTCTTTATTTGGAGAAGTCATTCTAGGCTTCTCCTTTCTGGACTCACACAGATTCATTGCTGACATTCACACCATTTCTCCCCTGACCATCTAGAATAAGCACCTTTTTGTGGTGTAGGGGGTGTCTCATTTGTGTCTTAAGGTTTCTATTGCTGTGAAAAGACATCATGACCACTGCAACTCTTAAAAAAAAGAAAACATTTAATTGAGGTGGTGGCTTACAGTTCAGAGGTTCAGTTTATTATCACCATATCATGGTAGGAAGCATGGCAGCAGGGAGCATGGCAGTATGTAGGCAGACATGGTGCTGGCTTCATTTGATCAGAAGGCAACAGGAAGTGAACCTGTGCCACTGAGCAAAGCTTAAGCAAAGGAGACCTCAAAGCCTGCCCCCACAGTCACACACTTCCTTCAACAAGGCCACACCTCCCAAGGGTGCCATTCCCTATGAGCTGATGGGGCTGATTACATTCAAAGTACCACAACCTGCATGAATGTCTGGGTACCACTTGTGTTCCATGGAGGCCAGATTCCCCGAGACTAGGGTGATAGATGGTTGTTAGTCTTCATGCGGGCACTAGGGATGGAACAAGTGCTCTTAACTGAGCCATTCCCAGTCCTGTCTTGTTACTCTTTGCTCCTCAGCTTTCTTGCTCCATGTGTTTGTTAGTTCACTCATCATATCCGACTTTCTTTTTTGAAAAATACTTGCAAACTGCTAAGGATTCAGGAAAACAAAAAGTGGTACTTGGTAATTTTGGTTGTTCACAAATAAGTGCTCAGATCAGTAATTCTTTTTTTTTTTAAAAAAAACTTTATTTATTTATTTATTTGCCTTGGTGTTTGCCTGGAACTGGAACTACAGACAGTTGTTAGCTGCCATCTGGGTGCTGGGAATCGAACCCAGGTCCTTTGGAAGAGCAGACGGTGCTCTTAACCGCTGAGCCATCTCTCCAGCCCCTCAGATCAGTAATTCTTATCCCCAGAACTAGAACCACCTGTGAAGTTTCTCAAACTACAATGTCCTGTCTCCCATAATTTAGTGACTCCAAGATGTATTTAAAGACATGCGATCTCAAAAACCTCTTCAGCAATTTGACTGGGACTGGAACCCATAGAACCTGCTGAGTAGAAAAGAGGCAGAAACCCAGAAATGTTGGAAATGCTTCACGTTTTAGCTTTAAATTGCATATTGAACCAATGACATTCCAGAAGAAGGAAAGCAGAGAGCCTAAACTCAAGACAGCTGCATCTATCGGTATAAATTTTACCGATACATAAAGAGATGGGTAGAAGACTCATTTAGGAATCCCCATTATGCATTAGCTATGGAATTTGGAGAACTAGAGATGCCTTTATTCTTACCCATTAATGCAATTAATATATAGGGCAGTAACAATTTGATTTACATGCCCAGTTTCTTCCTATAAATTAGAAGTCTTCTCAAGAGACACACATATGTTTTAGCATTTGTAATCCTACAATTGATGGACAGTAGATTTTATTTGACTTTATTTTCCTTGAGACAGGATCTTACTGTGTATCCCTGGCTGGCTTAAAACTTTCTGTAGACATCAGACTGACCTTAACTTCACAGAGCACATGCTTCTGCCTCTGAGTGCTGGGGTTAAAAGTGTGAATCCCCATATACAGCCTCTCTAGTATATATTTTTTTAAATCTATAGGTGTTGAAAGAATTAATGATAGTGTTAGCGTGATCATCTTAATAATGGTCATTCAAGTGCACCACCACGTACAGCCTCTATAGTAGATTTTTAATCCACAGGTGTTGGAGGAATTAATGACAGTGTCAGTGTGATCATTCATGCTAACTGAGAGAGCAGATACTTACAGGTAAACTCTCATTACACTCAAGAAAATCTGTCTACATGTTATGACCTTGTTTTGAAATATCCCAAACTGACTCATTTTTTTTTGCCGACAGAGTATAGTGAGTTTCTGTTACATACTTCTCAAAATGTGATAAAATAATTTCCCTTTTGCTGAGTGTGTATGCTCACTCTCTCACGACTGTTTTTGTTGTTTTTGTTTATAGATAAAGGCATGGCTACTCAGAAGATACAAGGTCCAAGCTGATGAGTAGGTGCATCAGGATTTGAAGCTAGCTCTGTTTTCCTTAAAAAGCATAGGGCCCGACTGGAGAGATGACTCAGAGGTTAAGAACACTGTTCTTCCAGAGGTCCTGAGCTCAATTCCCAGCAACCACATGGTGGCTCACAACCATCTATGATGACATCTGGTACCCTCTTCTGTATACTGTATACATAATAAATAAATCTTTAGGGCCATTTCTTTACACTGTACGAATACTGCTGCGTGGATCCAAAGATCCTTTTATTAAACTAAGCAGGTTGCCTGTAAGGTCAGATCTGAAACGGGGCCCATGTGGCACAAATCATCAAATGTTTGCTTTAAAGAACATGGGGTTCAATTTGTGAAGTTTTTGCCTTGCAGTATGAGGTCCTAAATTCTATGGCCAGATCTATATAGTAAAAGTTAAAAGGCAGCTGTGATGGCTTGCACTTGTAAAGGCAGCCATGGACAGAGCCAAATGGGTCCCAGAGCTCACTGGGCATCCAGTCCAAACCCCACGGTGAACACCAAGACTAGCTGAGAGACTCTGTCTTAAAAAATGAGGTTGATAGCACCTGAATAATTATCCAGGGTTATCCCTGGCCTCTGCTCACACCTAAACACGCGCGCGCGCGCGCGCACACACACACACACACACACACACACACACACACACACACACACCTAATAATTGTTCCCTCAGTCTCCTGTTACTACTTGTTTGTTCATTTATTGATATAGAACCTCACATGCCCCAGCTGACCTCACACTCCCTGTAATGTACACTGGCCTTGAACTCCTAATCCTCCTGCTTCTGCCTCCCAAGTGCTGACATTACAGACTTGAGTCATCTGCCTTCTTCTGTTACTTTGCCCAGTCAGTACAGTGTGCTCTTTAACCCAGTCTTAGATCTGTTTTTTTTTCCTTGTTAATTTTTTTTTTTCAGGCAGGATCTTGTCATTAGCTGAGGTAAGCTTGGAACTTGTGATTCTCCGGGCTCAGCCTCCTGAGTGATGGGATTATGGGAGTGCACTACATAACTTGGTTTAGATCAGTTTCTTTTGCATTAGCAGTGGGTGTTAGCAGTCCATAGAATGAAATTTTGTCTGTACACCTTGAAAGATTGATGACAGAACATGTGAGAAGCAATGAACAGTACAAGGCAGCGAATATGTCCCTAAAATCTAGGGTACAAGCTACTTAGGATTTTCCTCAAAATTATAATATCAGATATGCTGATTTAGCCCCTAAATAGAATGAACATTAATGCATAGTATTTCTCTTTGATCAGATACAGAGGGACAACTCAAATGTTCTCTGATTCTGGCTAGAGAGAAGAAGGTACCTGAGGCCTTTGACAAGATGTTTTTATTGTTGTTCTTCTTTGTTTGAGACAGAGTAGCCTTTTCTAGCATGAAGGTCACTATGTAGACCAAGCCTTGAATTCTTACAGGCCCACCTGCAGGGATGAAAAGTGTACACTACCATGCCTGGTACCACAAAATTCTTTAAGGGGTTATTAATGAATGGAGAAGAGGTGCTGTCAAAGGCCAAGATCAGGATCAGCAGACTGACAAGAATTACAGCTATTAACTGTCCCTTCCGAGGACCCACCACCTCCTCGGTGTGAGCAGTCACCTCAAACAAAGCAAAGTGGTAACGAAAGAAGTCCTGAGGGCTGACATCAAGCCCCAGAACCAGGGAATATCTCTGAGTTCATCCATAGAAACAAACAGACAAAAAAGCTGAGATGTTAGTGTTAAAGGAATGGCTCCCCTGGCAGGTTCTCTGGACCTGAGATGAAGGGAGCTATCTCAGGCTACTTCCTGGGAATGGGCACGTGGGGATCAGTGTTCTGCTTTTAATCTGGGTACCATTTTTTTTCTTGAAAGTCACTTTGTGTTCTCTGTTACTTACTGGTTAGTTTTCATCAAATCTGAGTTCCTCTGCTGTCTGTGTTCTACTCACATTTACTTTTATTGTGTGAGACTGAAACAAACCCCTCAACTGATATGTATTTGCCAAGGCATGGCAGCAAATGGTTACTAGTGCACACTCTGGTCCCTAAATGTTCAAATTCTGGTACTACATGTACATGAATGAGTTATTTAACTTTATTCCCCTAAGATTAAATTTTTCTCCTTATAAAATGAGAATAATAAAACATCATGAATTGCTGAAGGAGATTAAATAAGATGGATATGTGTAAAGTATTGCTTAAACCAGTGTCTACATGAGTAACCCTCAAAACTGCTATTCTCTGTTCTTCCTTTATCATCATCGTGGCTTTAAATTTCATAGAGTACTGTCACATATGATTCTCATTGGAGTTATGTGTTTAGTGCTTACACACAGTGCAATGTAGAGGTGAAGATGTAGGCCAGTAATGGAAGAAAACCTGAAAAAGAGGTACCTTCCTCTCCTTGCTTTGGCATTTAATGTTCAATAAAGTTTCTAAGCCATGCAAACCCTCTGGATCTCATAGGTTCTTCCTGAATTCTCTCACTCAGGCTTTTAGCTCTTCTCCTAAATTCATGATTGGACTGCCATGACATCCACACTGCCACACATCACTGCCCCACCACCTCACCTTCCTCATCACTTAGTCATTGAGGCCTTCTCCCTCTTAATCAGAAAAGGCTGGGCCTCCCCACTGAGGGCAGCAAGGGCTCACCCATAGGCCTCAGCATATTAGCAGGGCCTCTCTCTCTTGGGGAATGCCCAGTGCAGTCGGAGGGCTGGGTGAGAGTCTCAGTGTCGCCCACAGTGTTTCTTCATCATCTTTTCCTTAGGGCTTCTCTAGCAATCTGGGAAACCCCAGCTCACTCATTTCTTAAGATTTCTTAACTAAGATGTTGATCTTACACTGTGGTTGTCTTTGGTGGGTAGAGAGGGCTGAAGTAAGTGTCCCCACCTACATCTAACATTACACGCTGATCTACATAAGCTTTATAGAATTTTTGGTCTTCTGTAAGGCCTGCCCCATCATGCCCAAATTAGTAAGAACCATTAATGTGCAGGAATTCTTCCTCAAACAATAAGTAGCACAACTCAAATGTCCTCTAACTCAGGCTGAAGGGATGCTCCCTGCCAAAAATGTTCCTTTAACAAAATTTGTTTAAGGATTTTAGGAAATGGGCTTCATAAAGGTTTTTTTATGAAGTGGGGCTGTAAAAACCCAAAGGAGGGTCAGTGGATTTGGGAGAATAACAGCTGCAGCCTTGCCTGTTCAGGACCCTCTGCCTACAGGAAGGAGGCTGTGCAACAGGACTTTGGTTTGACTTACTCTTTCTTTAAAGCACTAATCAAGGATCATCTACCAAAAAGCCCTTCCAATAGGCTCCTGTGGTCCATTGTGCCTCTGGCTCTTACTGTGGATCTTAGTTCTGGGTACCATTTCTTTTATTTTTATTTAAGACAAACTCTCCTTATGTAGCCTGTTTAGCCTAGAACTCACTATAGTTCTAGTTCTAACCAGGCTGGCCTTCGACTCATAAAGCCTATCCAATACTGGGATTAAAGGTGTGTACCACCCCACCCGTCAGATATAATTTATTATTGCACCATCCTAGACAGTTTGCAGAGAAGAGTGATGTGTAATCTCCAAGACAATGAATTTGTCTAGGATGTATGAATTTGTGATACAGATCGAAGAAGAAAGACTGCACTTCCCAGGCAAAGAAAAGGCTTTGATGATATTTATGTTGACACTTGTTCTTCTTTATGGAGGATAGTATTGTAATTCAGTACAACTATATATTATACAAAAATCAAATTGGGATAATTGGTGTATCTCCTCAAAAATCACTTCCATGTGTTGTGAACTTTCAGACTCTAATTATTTTAAATGTATATTCATCCTCCTTCCTGCCTTCTAATTTACTCCCATTCTATCATCTATTCTAAATGATCAGTTGCTTTTTAGCTTCCACAGATGGGCTAGAGCCCTTGTCTTTCCGAGCCTGGCTCAATGTGATGAAAGTGTTGAAAAGCTGCGATGCAGCTTTGTGCTAAAACCCTTGCCTGGCATGTACAGGGCCCTGAGTTAGATCCCAGCAAGCAGATGCTGGTGGAGGACCTATATCTATGGTACCAGTGCTGAGGGTTCTGGATAAAGCCAGCCAGATCAAGCAGTGGGAGTGGCAGGATGTGAAGAAGGGCTTTTATTGTTGTGATGTTTTCTTATAAGGTAGGATCAATTAGAGAAGTGGAAACAATGGAGGAAGCTGCTAACGTTGTGGCTAAGGGGTTATTAATGGAACTTCAAAGTGGTAATTACCATAGGAAGCCAGAAGCTAGTGTTCTCAAGGCCATTCTCAAAACCTTCCTCCCAAACTGAGTGTGATGGCACACATCTTTAATCCCAGCGCTTCCCAGGCAGGGGCAGGTAGATGAGTTTCAGGCTACCACAGGCTAAGCAGTGAGATCCTATCTTAATCTGTTGTTAAGACAAACCAGTGCTGTTGTGGAATATTTTGATCTCACTCTGATACACCCAAGACTGACAATCAAGTTTGCCTTGAATCAGAGAGTAGAGCTAGCTACTAGCTGACCACACCTAGCCATAGAGGTTTTGGAGGACCCAGGACATATAGAGGGACACAGGAAGTAGTAGGGAGGGGCTTAGAAAGGAGCTTGGCCCTTTTTGATCAAGGAGGAAAAGAAAGAGGAGGTCTCTGCTACTTCTCTGATCAATCAGATTTTTACTCCATATCTGACTCCTAAGTTATTATTGATAAAATAATAATTAGATAAATGCTACATTTGGTGTTCAACACTCAGCATGTAACTACCCCTAGGACCTGAAAAAGCTGGAAAAAAAAGTTCCAAGCAGTCTGTGTTGGTGACTTACAGAGGCATGACTCTTTGAAGAGACCCCACTATGGAGTGCTTGAATGGGGTTTATGAACAGCTGGTTGTGTTCTTCTTGGTGGCGACTAGGTAAAAATGGCTACAGCAAAGTGGACCCAGGAATTTCCCAGAGCTGGGTGGGTGGACTGACTCCAGGTGGGGAACACAGGCATGAGGATTGCTCTCACTGAGAGATGGGGAGAGAGAGAGAGAGAGAGAGAGAGAGAGAGAGAGAGAGAGAGAGAGAGAATAGAATAGAATAGAATAGAATAGAATAAATGGGTAGATTTTTGAATTTACTTTAAACTAAAAAGCAACTATTAATTTCAAATATTTTACATTGGTATGGGTTTTTGTATGTTGATACAAATTTAAGGTTATTTTTATTATACTGTATATATGCTTTAACTCTTGTTTAAGGTATTGTACTTATGCGGCTCATTAAAAACTGTAATGTATAATTAAGAAATACAAATTAGTAGTTAGTTATCTGCAGTAGTCAAATTTATATTCATGTGAGATATGTTTTCAAGGTTAAATAGATATAATAGATAGGTGGTCCTCAAACACTTTAGAGATTTACAGTATTTAGCATTTAAGATGTTTTGGTAACCTAATATTTTTCATGATAGCAACGCATGTCTGATGCTGGTAGCGCCAATTTACTTCCAAAAAGCATGATGGACATCAAAGAACCTCCATATGGAGTTTGCTTTTATTATAACAAAGTTAATCACTGGGCCTTGCCTCAACTGCTGGCAGTATACTGTCAAACTGGACAAGCAGGATACAAAAGAAAGCTGAACTTTGTCAAGGTGGGTGAGAAAGTCTTTCAAAAATTCCTGCACAGAAAATGCTGTCAGATATTCTAGGCCTATAGACAAAAGATGGATGTCCTGATGTTGCAGAGGAACCTTGGCTTCAGGCAGCCAGATGTTTCTGCCAATTTTAGTTTTAGAAGGTTCTTGCTCCATGCTTCTTGTTTACTCAGGTAATAGCTTATCTTTTGGGGGATTCTCCGATGGTGTTGAAGAGTAAATAATTAGAGTTTTCCTTGTTACCAGATCCAGAAAAGAAACTCACAAAAGATTTGTAAAGTGCATAAGGTTGAAAGATATAAAAGCTTAAATTGTTTATCTAAGAAGATATTTTTAGATTTAAAAAGGTATTTTTAGGATGATAATACAAGTTATGATAGAGAATTGTTTAGGTATAAAACTTTGGAGTCAGCAAGATAGGATAGATACCGGAGTAATTTCTCTGAATTTGCTAAATTCAAAAGGACTAGAAATTGTAATTCTTACCTGATAATTGTTCTTATTTTATATAGTTTTACTATGTTAGTGTTAAAACCTTTTTTTTTTATTTAGACAAAAAGGGGGAAATACTGTGGGATACTTTTACACTGTATGAAGATGTATTACTGTAATAAAAAGCTGAATGGCCAATAGCTAGGCAAGAGGTATAAGTGTACTTCTGAGGAGAGAGAGAACTCTGGGAAGAAGAAAGGCAGAATTGCCAGTCAGAGGTGGAGAAAACAAGACGCACAGAAGGAGCCATAACAGCCACAAGCAATGTGGCAGGAGGTAGATTAATAGAAATGTGTTAATTTACATCCTAAGAACTAGTTAGGAACA
Source organism: Sigmodon hispidus (assembly GCA_004025045.1). Classification (NCBI taxonomy): domain Eukaryota; kingdom Metazoa; phylum Chordata; class Mammalia; order Rodentia; family Cricetidae; genus Sigmodon; species Sigmodon hispidus. The sequence continues at coordinate 73,850 of PVIH01007962.1, forward strand.
AACCTAAGCTATAGGGCGATCTTTCATAATTTATAATAAGTCTCTGGGTCATCATTTGTGGGTTGGCAGTCATGAGAAAGTATGACTACAGAACCATCCACCTCATTCTACCAAGTCCTCCACATCTTGGACTCCATAAAAGGAAGTTCCAAATAATAAGTGGATATCCTTGAACTCAAGGACCCTGAAGCTTTCTTGCTGTGTTTCTGATCTGCACTTTTCTTTTCCTTCTAAGTAAACTTTCCTTGCTAGTTTGCAATTTATGGGTGGTGCTTTGACTGAGAATGGCCCCAATAGTCTAGTATTTAAATGCTTGGTCATAGGGAGTAGCATTACTTGAGAAGGATTAGATGTGTTCTTGTTGGAACAAGTGTGTCACTGGGGATGGACTTTGAGGTTTCAAATGCTCAAGCCAGGCTCAGTGCCTTCTCTTCCTGCTGCCTGATAAGCTGGATGTGGAACATTCAACTACCTCTTCAGTACATGACCTGTATGCTGCCAAGCTTTCCACCATTGCAATACTGGATTAAGCATTGGATTAAGCCCCAATTAAATGTGTTCTCTTATAAGAGTTGCCTTGGTCATGGTGTCTCTTCACAGCAAGAGAACATCGACTAAGACATTAGTATGTTTCTACACTTCTATGAAGATGATATCAAGAACATGGAAACAGTAGAGACATCAGAGTCCTCCTACCACAACAGAAGGAAAGTTATCTCAGATAAAGTGATGGGTAAATATCCTAAATTTTTTCAGGCATTTATTTATTTATTTAATATTGCCATGGGTTTTGAGTCCCCTGGAAATGGAGTTACAGGCAGTTGTGAGTTGCCATGTGGGTACTGGGAGTTAAACCTGGGTCTTCTGGAAGAGCAGCCACTAAGACCACTAAGCCATCTCTCCAGCCCCCTAAATTTTTTTAATTGGCAATAAATATGAAGTTATTCATGAGAGAAATGTAAATTACCAATTAACATTCAAAATATAATTGAAATAATTATCAAAAGAGTGAAGAATCTTAAGACTTAGATGCCTTTTATACAATACATAATTTTGTACAATAAATCATTTTACCAGGCAATTTGTCAATAGATATCAATACCCTTAAAATATGCACACTGGAACTTATACTTGGAAAACAACTAGAAGTAACATCAAAGTAATGTTTAAAATGTTCTCCGTGTTCAGGGAAAAAAGATTAAAAATAATAAAAAGATAAACTGGACATGGCACATGCCTTTAATCCTAGCAGAGGCAGGTAGATGTAACCAGAAGTTTTCCTGTGTCCCAAAGCTACTTGGTCCCAAATAAACACACAGAAGCTTATATTAATTAGAAACTGTATGGTCTATGGCTCAGGCTGTTCCCTGCTTCCAAAATTCTGGTTCTCTATGACACCCTCATTCTATTAGCAAGTGGGAACATTCTGGCCAGGATCCTAAATCATGTTCATGGTTCTCATCTTTCTCCCCTAACAGTGCATGAACGATGTCTGGAGCAAGGTCATTCTTTCCTGCCAGCTCAGGCCAGGTCCTGAACCTCTAGCACAATAGCTAGCAGGACAAAGGCCTCTAAGGATACTTTTCTCTCTAGTGACTTAGTGTTCCAGCCATCAGTCAAAGACAAGGAAGAGATAAAATATAAAAGCATTACAAAAATCACTCAAAGGATCCTCAGAGATTATTAATGAGGAAAATGTCTCAGCTCACTTCCATTAACCTTTGTACCTCTTCTAACACCCCTCCCCCTTTCATGTTCTGGATTGATTTTAGACATCTCTTAGAATGAAGGATAGAGATCTTAGGCGCCCCCTTGAGGCAGAAGTGTGCCAATGTGTCTCCTTGTACTGTTCTTGAGTTCTCTTATTTTATCAGCCTTCCTAAAATGAGTTGTTTGGTTTTACTCATTTTTATTTCAGGGAGACTGTCTACATTTCTCGTAGCATCTGACTGGCAGTTACATGCTCTGTGTGTCTTAAGTTACTCTGATTTGACAATCAGGAGGGTCCCTGGCCTGAGGCATAAGTAGCAGTGTGTTTCCAGCTTTGACTTTGATCTCCCTCACCATCACCCTCCAAAACACACTCCAGTGTCCCCCGGCTTGCATTGCTCTCTTCCTCTAGACCTATGTATCTCTTTATAATATCACACGACTCCTTTCTTGCCTTTTTCTACCTTTTTATTTAAATTCTTCTAATTTTCAAAAGCCAGTTTCATGCAACATTCTCCCCACCCCACCCCCACCACAACACACCTCTAAGATCCTGTAAGTTTACAAAGCTCTTGTCAAATGACTTAATTGTAGTTATCTCTATTTTTTAAATATCCCCACTGGTAAGTACACAATTTCTAGAACATGTGAGCATCACTAGATAAATACTGAATTAAGGTGTTGAAGGATGATTGATTCCAACCTCAATTTTCTTTTTTAAATCTTTAAAAAATATTTATTTTTATTTTATGTGAATTGATGTTTTGCCTGCATGTATGACTGTGTAAGGGTGTCAGATCTTGGAATTATAGATAGTTGTTAGCTGCCATGTGAATGCTGGGAATCTAACTCAGGTCATCCGGAAGAACAGCCAGTGCTCTTAACCACTAAGCTATCTCTCCAGCCCTGTAACCTCAATTTTCTATATGCAAGTGTAATGTTATTTTTAAAGATTATGAACAGTGGGCTGGAGAGATGGCTCAATGATTAGGAGCATTGACTGCTCTTCCAGAGGACCTGAGTTCAATTCCCAGAACCCACATGGCAGCTCACAACTGTCTGTTGCTCCTGTTTTCTAGGGGATCCAACACCCTCACAAAAACATACATGCAGGCAAATTACCAATGTGCATAACATACAAATAAATAAATTATACAAAGCACACACACACACAAAAAGATTATGAAAAGTATAAAAGAAGGAGAGAAAAGGAGATGGCTGAACAGGAAAACAGAAGAAAGAAGTCCCTGGAAGGCAGAAGTTATGAGACTCAGTATATTCCAGAACAGCACTAGTCTAAGAATCAGGAAACTGCATTCAAGCCCTGTTGTGCTGTTAAGGAGTCAATGGCTGCCCAACTAGTCTGGGATCCCAGGCTTCTGTAAAGGAGAAAAGCAGTGAGCTTTGTGCATTCTGGAGCTGTGTGACCATCTCCCCATTCTGAGCATACTGATGGCTCACTGAACACAATTGCATTCAGGGGGCCAGTGAGATCACTCAGGGGGTAAAGACATTTGCCAGTAGGATTGAGTTCAATCCCTGGGACGTTCTTTGTGGGAGGAGAGAAACAGCTTTGGAGGCTGTCCTCCAACGCCACACACATGCCATGGCAAGCCCTTCCACCACAAATAAAATAAAAAAACTAAAATAGGAAAGAGTTTATATAAAACTTATTAAAAATATACAGAGTCCAAGGAATTAAACTGTAACTTCTGGGAGTTATGATGAGTATAAATATTCAAGATCTTCAAGGAATATGAGTTATGCTAAGCGACTTTTGTGATTTTATTAAAGTTTAAATTTTTTGTATGTTTTTGAAATGCTGCTCAAACTTTCTATTCTTACAATATTTTTCTGACTTCTTTCAGGGAATTTTAAAAATTATGTTTATGTGTCTAGGGACTTGCGTGTTCAGGTACTCACAAAGGCCAGAAAATGGCACATCTCTTGGAGTTGGATTTATAGTGTTTGGAGTTAGTTAGGGTTTCTGTTACTGTGAAGAGACACCATGACCATGGCAACTCATATAAAGGAAAATATTTGAAAAGGGTGACTTACATTTTCAGAGGATTAGTCCAGTATATGGCAACAAGCAGGCAGACGGGGTGCTGAAAAAAATAGCCAAGGGTCCTTATATTCTTGATCAGGAGTTGTGGGGGGCAGTGGTGAACTGTCTCACTGGCTTGAGCATATATGAGACTTCAAAACCTGCCTCCACAGTGACACACTTCCTCCTACAAGGTTACACCCAATAATGCCACTCCCTTTAGGGACCATTTTCTTTCAAACCACCACATATAGGTAGTTGTGAACCACCTGATATGGATGCTGGGAACTGAACTCAAGTCCTCTGTAAAAAGCATCCAGTGCCCTTGGCCACTAGGACGTCTCTCCTGCCCATCTTTAAGGGATTTCTAACCCACCCACTGTCTTCGCAAACAAGTGTTGCTGAGCCCCCTGGAACCTTCAAGTGTGCTGCTGTCTTCTGGAAACCCCTTCTATCCAGCTCTTCACAGTCTGTTTTCAGCCTTTGTGATGACATCAACAAAGTGATTCACTCCATTTGGTCTATCAGCCTTGACACACAAGACCCCATCATTTTCATAGTCACTGTGGCCAGGGGTGGGTAACACCAGGAGTTGGCAGTCAGTAGTGGAGAAGGGAATAGATTGGTATAGTAGGACTCAAGCATGAGAAACTGGGGCTTTTCTCAGCAGAGCATCCAATGCCAGTAACTGTAGGAATGGTGACGTAACTCCTGCTGTTAGACTGTAGCCTATGACTTTATCTCTCTGGGACCTAAACTCAGATAAGATGGGATCCTTGGCTTTGAGGAAGATCAGAATTTCAAGACTAGCCAAACAAAGCACAATTGAGGTTTATAATCTACATGAATTGATTTTTTAAGAATCAGTTTTAATTGTGAAGGTTAGTAAGAAAGGAGCCCAAGGAGAAAATGCTCATCTAACTGAAGGTGAAGGTCCTTGTCTTTACAATGTAGATTTGATTGGTCTGGCCCAAGTCCTGGGCTATAAGTACTTCTGACTGACCACAGACCTCGATAATTTATAGGAATGGATCTTAGATCTCTTGATGGCATGTACTTATGTTTACCAGTTTATTGTAAAGAATAAAAGGAATATCTGGTTGAGGAGGTATACAAGGTGAGATCTAGAGGGATCTCACAAGCAGGAGCCCCTGTCCCCTCAAAACACCTCAATGTGACATTGGCTAAGAAGCTGCCTGTCCCCATCATTTAGTGCTATTTATGGAGGTTTGTAACATGAGGATGAATAATTAAATCACTGACCTGTAGTGAGTGAATTCAATCTCCAGGCCTTCTACCATCTTTAAAGCTAGGTACGGACTATAATTCTATATTTCCAAGCAAATCTTAGATTTTCTAGTTGCCAATATCCAATCTGAAGCTATCTCAGTGGCAAAAGTTGCTTCATTACATTGAAAACTGCTCCTATCACCCTTATTACTCAGGAAATTCCATGGGGTTTAGGATTTCTGTGCCAGGAACCTGGACAAAGATCAAATATTTTTCTATGATACCACAAAGTAGCAATAAATTCAAGGGCATAAATTTCAGGGTCTATGCAGTTAATAAGTACTTTGTAACGATGAAGCCAATAATGTTGCTGTGTTTCAAAGGTGATGATAAATTATTAGGCTGCACTTATATTTCATTGTAATTTATTTCCCACTAACTTAATTGACAAAATAATGACATCAGCATGTCTTCACTTAGTAATTCCAAGCCTGCATCTATTTCAAACACTATCTTTCTCTGAATCATTTATTTGATAATTAGGTGTTACATGTACACATGGGACTGTATGGTTGAACTGGGTGTTCTGAGGCTGTATCCCACCAATGCTGTATTCTACCCCCACAAATGTTGTATCTTGTTGTCACTAGGGGGTTTTTTGTTTTTAAATTTTTGGGAGGTCCTGCCACCTAGCTCCCAAATAAATCACACATGAAGCTTACTCTTTTTTTTTTTTTAAAGATTTACTTATTATGTATATAGTATACAGAAGAGGGTACCAGATCTCATTATAGATGATTGTGAGCCACCATGTGGTTGCTGGGAATTGAACTCAGGACCTCTAGAAGAACAGTCAGTGCCCTTAACCTCTGAGCCATCTCTCCAGCCCCAGAAACTTATTCTTAATTATAAATTCCCAGCCTTAGTTTGGCTTCTTTCTAGCCAGATTTTCTTAACTTAAATTATCCTGTCTGCCCTTTGCCTCTGGGCTTTTTCCTTTACTTACGTCTGTAATCTTGCTTTCACTCTTACTCCATGGCTGGCTGTGTATCTGGGTGGCTGGCCTCTGATGTCCTCCCTGCTTGTTCTCTTGCTCTTTCTTTTTTTTTCTCCCAGATTTTTCCTATTTATTCTCTCTGCCTGCCAGCCTCACCTGCCTACCCGTTCTCCTGCCTCACTATTGGCTAGTCAGTCTTTATTAAAATATCAGGTGTTTTAGACAGGCACAGAAACACAGCTTCACAGAGTTAAATAAATGTGACATAAAGAATACAACACATCTTTGCATCAGTAAACTCATGTTCCACAGCACAAACAAAAGTAACACATCTTAAAATAGTATTTTACATCAGTATTCTATTGATGCTGTGTTCCATTGACTCTGTGTTCCCCTGGTGCTATATTCCAAATAGCTTTTCTTTCTTTTTTTAAATATTTATTTTTATTTTATGTGAATTGGTGTTTTGCCTGCATGCATAACTGTGTAAGGGTGTCAGATCTTGGAATTACAGACAGTTGTTAGCTGCCTTGTGGATGCTGGAAATTGAACTCAGGTCCTCCGGAAGAACAGTCAGTGCTCTTAACCGCTGAGCCATCTCTCCAGCCCCTAAATAGGTTTTCTAAGGAGAGGAATATGCTATTTAACCTTGGCCTGTTCACAAGACCTCAGAGTTTAGATCTAAACTTTGTTTCTATACACCAACACTTCCTCTGCCAAAACACATGTTCTTTCATAACAAAACTATAAGTTAGTATTTTTAAAAAGATTTAGTGTGTGTGTGTGTGTGTGTGTGTGTGTGTGTGCAGTTGTGAGTGGAGTCCAGAAGAGGGCATCTGGCGTAATCTCCTGTAGCAGGAGTTACAGGCATTTGTAAGTCACTTGACATAAGTGCTCGTAACCAAGTACAAGGGCAGTTCATTCTTTTCACTGATGAGACATCCCTCCAGCCTCAACAAGTCAATAATTTAAGGGACTAAACCAGACCCTGCTGATCTATATACTCTCAAAACTGTTCCTGACAGGGTCATAAAAAGTTGAAAGTTTTCTCTTTCTTCCACCGGAAGAGAGTAAGAAAGGTATCTATAAGCCAGAAACTACTCTTGTTATAAACTACACTGAGTAGTACTTGAATCTTTGGTTTCCCAGGTCTCAGAACAACCAGAATGCAAAATAAAAGCCAGAGATCCTCAAAACAACTATCAGCTTTCAACTCCCACATTTTCTCTTCTTCTTCCAGGGTCCAGAGAACATCACAGGGGACTCTGCACAGGACAAATGTGTGGAGATGATGTCAGTAGCCGGGCAACAGTGGATAATTACTGCAAAGTCTATAGAGGCAATGAGAAATGATTTTAGAAGTCAAAGACCATATTAACCAGGATCTTGAAGAGCATGGCATGGAGAACCAGAATCACACATGCCACTGGATCACCAAACCTCAAGGCCCCAGGAACCCTGACCTGAAGTAGCATTTTGAACAGCAGAACCTTCTCTGCCAGGCTGTTAGCAAGATAAGAGCAAAGGAATTGACTAGTGATAAACTGAAGGAGCTGAGGAACAACCCGAGGGGCCATCTGTGAGCACCAGACAGTCAATCCTGGTAGCAGCAGCACCGACTGCCCCCTTCAGTTCAGAACGTGCAAAGGGAGTCATGGTCCTCTAAACTGGCACAGATAGCTCATGACTGCTTTCCTTTTGGTAATCACTGGAAGCTCTCTTCATAAGACCACTCACTGGGACAGCAGTGATCAAGATGAAGGATAAGTAGGAAACACTAAACCACATACACTTCAGGGAAAATGCAAAAACAAAACAAAAATTAAACCAAGTCACAATCAGGTATGGTGGTGACACATACCTGCAATCCCAGCTCTTGGGAGGAAACAGAAGGATCAGGAGTTCAAAGCCAGCTTTGGAAAACATGGAAAGTTCAATGACAGTCTGGGCTAAATTAAACCCCTTCTCAACAAACAGGCATGGCAAGATAGCTCAGTGGCTAGAGGTGCTTGCACACAGGCCTAGTGACCTGAGTTCAATCTTCCTAGCTCAGTCACGAATTTTCCTATAGCTTTAGACTATGGATCAGGGGCTGGACAGATGGCTCAGTGGTTAAGAGCACTGACTGCTCTTCCAAAGGACCCAGGTTCAATTCTCAGCATTCACATGGTTGCTCATAACTGTCTGTAATTCCAGTTCCAGAGGATTCAATACCCTCACACATACAAATATGCACACATAAAAAAGAATATGAGTCAGAACATCTGCCTTTATTCTAAATAGACAAAAGACATTAACTCCTCATAGAGATGTGTGTGTCCAGAATGTTCATAACAAATGCCCCAGAAAGTAATTTTTACCGTCTTCTAGCATCATTAGAGAGGGGGCTGTGGGGCTCTTTAATAAAGTTCTTAGCTTTACACAATTATTTGTATTTTTTTTTCTTGTTTTGAAAATCTGGGTGCTGGGCTGGAGAAATGGCTCAGTGGTTAAAAGCACTGATTGCTCTTCCAGAGGTTCTGAATTCAATTCCCAGCAACCACAGGGTGGCTCGCAACCATCTGTAATGAGATCTGGTGCCCTCTTCTGGCCTGCAGACAGAACACTGTATATATAGTAAATAAATCTTTTTAAAAAGTTGTCTTTAAAAAAATGCGGGTGCTGTCATTTCATTCACATGACATAAGTGAGTGGCACAGACAGTAGACTCCTTTAAAATATATTGGCAAAACAGCAATTGTGGGTCTGTGATACCTTAGGAAAGGTTTTGCCATGCTCCATCTTGGGACACTGATAGTTGTTTTAGTGGGATTTGACCTGAAATAACAAACCCTGGGCATTAACTTCACACAGCTCTCCTCCTAAGTATGGGTTTCCCGCTGATGTGAGCAGGGATTTTCTTTTCTTCTAGGGGATATGTAAAACATAGCATCAACTGATACAAGTGTGTCAAAATTCGTACATTCCAAATGCAGGTTTAGACAAGATTATTTTAAATCCCTTTACTTATTAGGGATTTCTAAACCATTGGCAGAAGTCTCAAACTATAAAGGTCTTCTGTTGTTGTTCAGCCAACTCCAAGAGCTTCTTAACTTTTAAATCCTCGAAAGAAGTCAACACAAACAAGGATGGGAGCTGGGCATTGGAGACACATGCCTCTAATCCCAGCACTCAGGAGGCAGAGGCCAGCCTGGTCTACAGAGTGAGGTCCAGGACATCCAGGGCTACACAGAGGAACCCTGTTTCAAAACACAAAGAAGCAAACAAGAACCTACAAAAACAACCAAAGACAAAAACCAAAAGACTGCAGAGATACAGGGCTGATTTCATGGAGTCAGAATATAATTGGAGAAATAGAGTCTGGATTACAGACAGGCTAGTCTGGGATAGGACTGAGGCACAGTGAAGCAACTGAGCTAAAATTACGGATGTGGCTCAGCTGGGAGAGAATTTACCTAGCATGTACAAAGCCTCTATTTGGTCCCCAGGACTGCATAAACTGGGCATGGGGACCTAGCAAGATGTTTCATAGACTCAAGTTCAGTCTCTTGAGACCCATATGTGGAGAGAATCAACTCACATAAATTGTCCTCTGACCTCCACATACACACATATACACACTAAATAGACATAATGGAAAAAAAAAAGCTGACAAATCCGGGGAGGGCTGGCAGAAGAGGGGGAATCAGGATGCAAATTAGAGAAAGAAAAATAAATATTTTTAAATAAGCATGGTAGTTAAAGCCTATAATTCCCAGTCACATAGTATGTTCAAAGGCCAACCCGGGACACATGAGACTCTGGAGGAAGAGAGGGAGAGAGGAAGAGAGAGAGAGCAAACTTAAAAAGCAGTATTTTGTGTTGTTGGTGTGGTCTTGGCCATAGAAGCCAGGACATAGGGTCAAGGCGGCACTGAAATGCTTGCTTGGGGCTTCTCGATGTTACCTGGAGCCATTGGTCTTGTTCCTCCAAGGGCTCTTGCCCCACAATTTCTTCCAACCCTTCCAGCATCTGGGCCCTCAGTAGATTACAAAACTTTCAATTATCAAATGGTCACCTAGCTGCACTAGGAATATTACCTTGTACAAGACCAACACTGTGAAATGTACCTTTGAATATTTAGTAATATGGTTCCTCTCCTTCCTTCCTAAGGAAATAATTGGGGACAATATAAACATGCATGGGCTAGTATGGGAATATATATGGCAGGCTCAGAAACTATGTAAGGGTGAGGCTTAGCAGTGGCCATCATCATGATGTAGGTATGTTTAAAAATGATGTAGGAAAACAACATATTCACCATATATTGTCATAATAATTGCTTCCAATATTATAACATGGTTGGGGATGCACTGCAGTTGATCGAATGCTTGGTAACATACTGACACTTTTTGGGGGTTGATTCCCAGCAGCATCTAAACCTGCAACAGCAGTGCATGCCTACAGTCCTGTGTACTCAGGATGTTGATGCTGGAAGAACACAAGTTCCAAGTAGTCATTACATAGCAAGTTATAGACTAGCCTGGATTATATAATACCCTGTTTCAGAAAATACACACATGCCAAAACCCATATTATCAATTATATTCTCAACTATGTGTGTGTCAGTGTCTCTGTGTACATATAAAAAACTTGATGCAAGCATCAATTAAAGCTCCAAACAGTGGGATTATGGGAGCATTTTTTCTCTGTACTTTTTTCTATTTATCAAATTATCCAAAATATACACCTTAGTCTTGTCATTCCAAACAAATTCTATTTTAAGAAGAACCAAAAAACATGCTTAGCTTTCTTTGTGGAAAAATGTCTCAACCAAATCCCCCAAGAGCAGGAAAGGAAATCTATTTCAGGATGCCAACTATGCAGACTCAGAACATTACTCAGAGACTTGTATTTGAATACAAAGAATTACTTCCTATCTGGCCTGCTTGGGGTATACTCACATGAGTATTTGAAGCCCTTCATACTGTTATAATAGTTCAAGTTTTTAAATTTTATGTATATGTTAAAAAATTATGTATATATAATGTATATGTCTGGTGCAAGTTTGTATGTTCCATTTGCACACAGATGTCTATGGAGGCCAGAAGAGGGTAGCATATCCCCTGCAAGTGGAGTTTCGCATGCCTGTGAGCCTGGTGTGGGTGTTGGGAACTGAACTGGGAAAGAGCATTGAGTGCTCTTTAACCAATGAGCCATCTCTCCACCCTGTTCAAGGGTTTTTAATTCTAGTATCTCTGCGATGCCATAAGAAGTCTCTCCAAGGACACCAGGCAGCTATATGCCAAGAGGATCACTGATGGCCTTGCATAATAACCTAGAGTTTCTGAGAGAGGGAGGCAAAATAGATCTTATCAGGAGGCAAAGTAGTCTAACTGCTAAGAACTCAGACTCTGGGGGCTGGACAGATGGCTCAGAGGTTAAGAGTATTAAGTGTCCTTCCAGGAGTCCTGAGTTCAATTCCCAGCAACCACATGGTGGCTCACAACTATCTATAATGACATCTGGTACCCTCTTCTGTATACAGTACACATAATAAATGAATAAATCTAAAAAAAAAAAAGAATTCAGACTCTGTAGCCAAATATACCTTAGAATCCTAACTCTGAAACTGGTAGCTCATGTGACCTTAGATTCATTACTTAATCTCTGTGAGTCTCAATTTCTTCATCGATCAATGAGAGTATAATAACATCTATTTATAAAGTGTCAGTGGTGACTAAGATACTGTTGAGTGTTAAATACTTAGCACACTTTTGTACACTGTAAATCGGAACACAGAGAAGCTATTAAGTTACTATAATAAGTTACACAAAAGAGATAAAAGTCTTAGATCAAGAAAGGGTATTGTGGTTGGTTTGAAGGAGAGTAGCACCTGTAGGTTCATATACTCAAATTCATGTTCCCTAGTTGGTGGAGATGTAGTCATTAAAAAAATCTTTATTTATGTGCATTGGTGTTTTGCCTGCACTATGTCTGTATGAGAACATCTTTGATTCCCTGGAATTAGAGTTACAAACAGTTGTGAGCTTCCATATGGGTGCTGGCAATTGAATGTGGGCCCTCTGGAAGAGCAACCAGTACTCTTAACCACTGAGCCATCTCTCTAGCCCAAGAAATGTGGTCTTATTGAATGAGGCGTGACACTGGGGGTGGGGTCTGAGCTTCAAAAGACTCATTCTATTTTTAATGTTCTCTCTCAGCATTGTGGTTTTAGATCAAGATGTAGCTTTCAGCTGTTCCTTTGCTCTGCCTTCATGGACTAACTCTCTGAAATCATAGCCAAATCGTACACTTTCTTTTATAACTTGGTTGTGGTGTTTTATCACAGCAACAGAAGAGTGATTAAGACAGATATACTAGTTCTGACTGAAAAGATGATGAAAGACTTCACAAACAGAGAAACTTCAAACATTTCAACGTAAAGGATGAAGATAGTTCAGGAGGTGGGAATACCAGATCGTAGAGGTGAGGTCATCATAGGACATGTGTTGAACGGCTCTCATGGACTATCATCTATTAGACGTCTGTGAGGAGGGCTGGAGAGATAGATGATGGCTCAGCGGTCAGGAGCACTGACTGTTCTTCCAGATGACCGGAGTTCGATTCCCAGCAACCACATGGCAGCTAACAACTGTCTGTAATTCCAAGATCTGACACCCTTACACAATCATACATGCAGGCAAAACACAAATTCACATAAAAAATAAAAATAAATATTTTTTTTAAAAAAAAGATGACTGTGAGGATGTAAGAAGCGCAGGAAAAGGGCTTATCTGAGCTCATGGAAGTTAACAGATGTCCCATCTATTTGTTACAATCTTCATCCTCAAACGATTTCTTGAGACTGTCTCTCTATGCAGTTATGGGTGCCCTGGAACTTGACATACGGACTAAGCTGGTCTCAAATTCACAGAGATCTGCTTGGTTCTGTCTCCATAGTGCTGGGATTTAAGGTGTGTTCTGATGTGAGATGTCCTTTTGTATGCAGTGAATTAAGTGAATTATCATTGGATAATAAAGGAACTTTTTGGCCTATGGCAGGGCAGCTTAGAAGAAGGCAGGAAATCTGAGCATAGATAAAGGAGAGACCTGATCCAGCCGCCCAAGAAGCAAGTATAATGGAGTACAGGTAATCCACGGGCCACATGGCAAGACAGATTAATAGACATGGGTTGAGTCAAGATGTGAGAGCTAGCTAGCAATAAGCCTGAGCCATGGGACAAACAGTTTATAATTAATATAAGCATCTGAGTTATTTTGGGGAGCCAATCAGCTGCAAGCAGGTCCAGATTTTGGGCTGGACTGGTCAGAAATTTTATACTATAGTATACCACTATTCTTTTGTATACAATTTTTATAAAATCACATAGGCCTTTCTTTTTTCAGTCAATCTAATCTAAGCATGTACTGAAATGCATCCCCTGCACTCTTCATGATCCTTTACTAGATAAAACCAAATTTCAGCCAGTGTTCAGTCAAAGAATCTCTTATCCAAAGTATGGCATCATCTCTGGAGACAGGAGAAGAAACTAAAATAATAGAGTAAGGGAACTATCAAGCCATCTTTTCATAGCTGTGTGGACAGTTTAGGGCTTGGGAAGTGTCCCAGTTACTTTTCTATTGCTATGATGAAACATTATGACTGAAAGCAACCTGAGGAGGAAAGGGTTTATTTGGCTTATTGGTCCATCATCAAGGGATGCCAAAGCTGGAACTCAAGCAGAGACCATGGAAGGAAGTTTAGAACATCCTCCTCCTCCTGACTTGGTCCCATAGTAGGCTGGGCCTCCCAAAGCAGTCATTAGTCAAGAAAATCCTCCTGCCCCCCCCATGTCTATAGGCCAATCCGACAGAGGCTTTTTCTCAACTGAGAGACCCTGTTCTCAGATATGTCTAGGTTTGTGTCAGGTTGACAAAAACAAAAAGAAAACAAAACAAAAATAAAGACTGCATTGAGACAGTAACTGCAGATTTTGGACTTTCCAGTCTCTGTAACTGTATGACTCAATCTTTAATAAATATGTATGCATATGTTTGAATACACACACACACAAACAAGTATATGGTATGATAGTTTGTATGTTAGATGAACTAACAGTTATACATCCATGTTATACATCCATATACATACTACATACATGGATGTATAAATGTTAGTTCGTCTATATATAACATGGATATATAAATGTTAGTTCATCTAACATTCGAACTATCATAACATACAGTTGTTTTGGAACCACACTGAAACAGTCCCTGATGGAAGGGAGGGAGAAAAGAGGTTTGCCAGACTCAGAAAATTCACAAGAAATGTACAAGACTTCTCTTGGGGTTATATAAACAATAAACAATTACTGGAAAAGAGGAGAGTCTTGGGTGGAGGGGCCTCATGTTGTTTTATAAAATCTGTGTAATTTAATCTATGTAATTACCCCTTCAGCACAAAAACTTCCCTGATGTTGACTTACTTCAACAAAACCAGCACCATCTGATCCAACAGGACAAATCCTATATGATAGAACAATATGAACAGAGGTAGAAAAAGGAGAAGCAAGCTTTACAAACAAAAACCCAAGTGTGTACTTCTCAGAGGCTACTGTGATGTTAATAGCTAATAGCAGTTCTTACTATCTGTTGGACTCTCTTTCTTTCTTTCTTCTTTTTTGGAGGTTTTCCAAGACAGGGTTTCTCTGTGTATCCTTAGCTGTTCTAAGAATTCATTCTGTAGACCACGCTGGCCTTGAACTCACAGGGACCTGCTTGCCTCTGTCTCCTGAGTGCTGAGACTAAAGGCATGCTCCACTACTGACTAGTTAGGATTTTTGTCTTTAAAAAACAGGAGGTGTTGTGATTTTTCAGTGAATAAAGGGGAATGAGTTATTTAAAAAATATTTATTTTTGTATATGAGTGCTCTAGCTGCATGTATGTCTGCATGACAAAAGAGGGCATCATATCCAATTATAGATGGTATCCCATGTGGTTGCTGGAAATTGAACTCAGGACCTCTGGAAGAGCACCCAGTGCTTTTAACTCCAGCCCCTGAGAATTGGGCTACTTAAATTATTATGAGCATTTTAAAAGTTAAAACAACCTTTTTTCTTATTTAAAATCTAACCCATGCTTATTACCAGAAAGACAGAGAAACAGAAAGACAGACAGACATAATAGAGATGTGGCTTGCTGGTACATTCCTGCCTGGTATGTGAGATGGACCAGGGGTTGGTTATATCTCCAGCAAGAGAGGAAGTGGATGAAAAGGAAGACAACAGGCACATTGCCAGCTTAATGGGGAGCTGTATGGTACTGGGAAAGGAACAGGCCCCAGAGTTAAACTGCATGGATTCAGACCTTGCCATTCCAATGTCACCTTTCTGACGTCTTTGCTTCAGCTTTCTTATCTATAAATACAAATGATATTATAAAAAATTAAAGATTACATTAGATAAATTATGCAACAAACCTTGAGTGGATGTGACTCCTGGACACGACTTTCTGGGTCCTTTAGGTCCTAGTATCTTAAGATAGGGATTGTGCTGCTTTTCATACACTTGAAATGCACATCTTGCATCTCAAAGTCATTTCTAACCAAAATACATTTTCCCTGAATCTTTTTGCCTGCCACATAGGATGGGAAGATATGCATATCCAGATAAAAATCTTACTCATGAAATTAATACTGATAACTATAAAGCAAGGTAAACCTTTGTTTCAAAAATCAAAGTTTATCTTTCAGTAACTTTTCAGAAATGATAAATGTTTAAGCTCTTTCATATAAATGTCTTGTTTAGCTTACACAAACTTCCTCAGAAAGACTAAGACATTGGAATTACCCCTATTGTTTGAACCAACCCTTCCTTAAATTAGGGAGGACCCACTTCTGACTATCTGAATTTAGGAAGCAAAATTGCAACTTGTCTTGTCTTCTCAACACTGAAATGGAAGATTTTCATCCATGTCTTCTCCTCCGATGTCTAAGTGACACTGACATCCAAGGAGTCAGCCAAGATCTAGGTTGGTTTGGTCAGGTGTTTATCCAATACACTCTTGCTTGAACTCTGGCATTCTATACATTACTGGTATGTTTCTTAAACATCTCCAGAAAGCAACCCTCTCCTTGCTAGTTTTTATTAATTAATTAATCTATTTATTTGAGACAGGGTATCCTGTAGCTCAGGCTGGTCTACCTGAATGCCTGATCCTCCTACCCTCCTGAGTGCTAGGTTTATGGGTGTGAGCTACCATGCTAGTGAATAAAACGGTTAAAAATAAAAAGGAAAGTGCTGGGTGTGGTGGTGAATACTGAATACTTTTAATCCAAGCACTTGTCAGGTAAATCTCTGTGAGTTTGAAGCCAATCTGGTTAGTGAGACCTTGTCACAAAACAACTAAAACAAAGTGTGTGTGTGTGTGTGTGTGTGTGTGTGTGTGTGTGTGTAAGTAAAATAATAACTAGCCTATATTCTCAACACTAAAATTGAAAGTGAATGCATTTCTGGGAGCCAGAGGAAGGCATAAGGTGTCCTGTGCTATCACTCTTTGCCTTATCTATCCCCTTGAGACAAAGTCTCTCACTGAACCCAGAACTGGCAGCTTTCCTGGTTACATCATGCCTGTGCTCATGCCTTGCTCTTTATGTAGCTAGTAGGGATTCAAACTCAAGCCTTCAAGCTCTGTAAGTGCTCTTACCCACTGAACTACCACCCTAGCCCAACACCCTCTTCTTTATTTTCCCTTTTATGAACTTTCCACCTGAAATGATCATAAACAGCACATAAATAGAATTTCAGCAATTTTCTCATTTCTAAATTGTTACATAGCCATTTAATTTTTTTCAAAAAATTATTTTTATTTGTGTGGATGTTTTGTCTATGTGTCTATATGCTTTGTGCATTCAAGCAGGCTTTGGGTACCTTAGAATTATGCTCACAAGCCCTGAGCTATCTCTCCAGCCCCAGTGATCTCTTTTTAGCTGAAATATTCCTCCTGGTGGAAATCCTAAATTTATGACTGCATAAAACTTACATGGCCCAGGAAGTAATCAAAACTTCTAAGACTCCAGAAGTAAATAAAGATTTAAAGGCTCATGAAGCTCCCGAAACAGCCATAAGACACCCCCTCACACCCCAGTTACTTAAGCAGTAAAGGTTTCCAGGGAGGGAGTGACTCCTCTATGTCATTGTTTCCTTTCTCATACAAATCAGCCAAGAATTCTCATCTTAAAAAGGAAGAGTCCAGGCTGGAAAGATGGCTCAGAGGTTAAGAGCACTGACTGTTCTTCCAGTGAGTTCAATTCCCAGCACCCACATGGTGGCTCATAACCATCTATAATGAGATCTGGTACCCTCTTCTGTATACACAATAAATAAATAAATCTTTTAAAAAAGGGAAGAGTCCTGCAGATAAGAAAACTGATATGTTCACTGTTTACGTGTTGAAATCTTTAAATAAATTGGTACGTAACAGATGGTCCACTCCTCTGGGAGACAAAATGAGGTCCAAGGAAAAATACATACACTATTATGTGAGTGCACAGCAAATGTGTCTTCCTCTTCATTTTACAGATAAAGATATGTAAAATTCTGTTCTAAAACTGAGGTAGGAAGCTCCTCATTCAGTCATTTATGTGCCCTAACAATGTACCCACCAATTCCACAAGGTTCACAAATTGTCATCTGTCTAGATTGTACCTAAGTGAGCTGATGAGCTGTGCTGTGGGATAATGCTCTTGTATACTGTAAAGATTTGTCACTGAAATTGGTTTAAGAAAATACTTCTTGGCCAGTAGCCAGGCAAGAAGTATAGGTTGGGTAACCAGACTAGGAGAATTCTGGGAAGAAGGTCAGGAGAGATGCCAGCCAGTTGTCCAGTAAGCAGGACATATAAAAATGAGGCAACAAGCCATTAGCCATGTGGCAAAGCATAAACAGAAATATGGGTTGACTTAAAATGTAAGAATTAACAAGAGTAACAAGCCTGAGCTAATGGCTAAGCATATATAAGTAATCTAAGCCTTGGAGTGGTTATTAGGAAATAGGTAGCAGGAAAGAAATGTCAGACTACAGAGATGGTGGTTAAGATAACTGGCTATTCTTCCAGAAGACCCACACAGGGTGGCTCATAATCATTACTAACTCTAATACAACACCCCCATCTGACCTTGTGAACCAGTCACACATGTGATACATAGACATATATGGAAGTGAAACACTCATACACATAAAAAAATTCAAAAATGAGGGGGCTTGAAAGATGGCTCAGCGGTTAAGAGCACCGTCTGCTCTTCCAGAGGACCCGGGTTCGATTCCCAACACCCACATGGCAGCTAACAACTGTCTGTAGTTCCAGTTCCAGGCAAACACCAAGGCAAATAAATAAAGAAATAATAAATAAATAAAGTTTTTTTAAAAAATTTCAAAAATGAGAAACTAAAAAAAGTGTTTATGTGATACAAGCAAATACTTTAGTTAACTAGCAATTTGGTTACCTTTTTCTATGTATATATATGTCTTATTATATAAATAAGTCCGTGTGAGCACTTTATTAGTTGAGTTGCTCACACGGACTTATTTATAAGCCTTGTCAGTTTCCTAGGGCTTCAGTTTTCAACAGCTAAAAAACGACATTTCGACTGCAACTCATGGTAATTTAGAACCATGTAATTTTGTTTTTATTAATTTATTTTTTGGGATAAGATCTATTATTCAGCCTTGGCTGACCTGGAATTCCTTGTGTAGACTTGAACTCACTGCAATTCACCTGCCACTGTCATCTTAGTGCTGGGATCAAAGGCATGCGCCACCACACCTGGCTTGACCATATAATTTTAGAATTGTTTTTCAGACAGGTTTTTTAAATAAATAGCCCTTGGTTGGCTTGGAACTTGCTACGTAGACCAGGATGATGACGTACAGATGGTGATCAGGTGGTATTCCTGTTGTTGCCTCTACGATGCTTTGATTATTGGATGCAACATGCGCCGCAAGATACGTAATTTGAAATATAGCTTTACTTAAGCCAATAGTGGCACCAACCGGTTGACTATAATCATTCACTGTAATATTCATTGATAAAATATCTGCCCAGAATTTGGGTTTGAAATCCTCCCCAGGGCTTAGGGAACCGGTGGAAGACTACCTGGTTCAGCAGACAAGAACCGAGAAGAGGAGGGGCCTGAAGGAGGCCGGTTCCCCCGCCCCAGCGCGAGAATACGCCTAGGCGCATGCGCACCACCGGGTGGATCGCTTCCATCTGCCAGATGGGGGTAACATCAGAAAACTACTTATAGATTCTGAATATTTACCTTCAAAGGAAAAAAAGAGCCTAGGTTGTGAGGAGTTCCATCAAAAGCATTCAAGTGCTTTTCTCCAAGCTCAGCAAGAGACTCTTGGCACAGACACCCAAAAGAAGAGCTGACTTCTCGTTTCTCCCCCCTCCCTCTGGGACAGTGGTGGTTTGATCCGGGCCGCAGACTTTCGCTCGTTTGCAGCGGGTCGGAGATCGAAGGATTGAGCCAATTGCGGATGAAACGTCTTTGCAAGGAAGGGGGTGAGGGAGCAGCCCTTTGAGTTCTGCCCTTTTTTAGACGCTGGTGGGGAACGGGGGACGTAGGAAACCCTGCCTTCTGAGCCAGCGGACTCGACGCCTCAGTGCAAAGTGCCGAAGGGACGGCGGGAAAAGCGCCCGTCGGGAGCAGGGGACGGGAAGCAGCCAGGAAGCCGTGCGGGAGGGCGCGCGCGGGCGCGCCCCTTTTTCAGCAGTGTGGCGGGGTCGCACGCACGCCCGCCTCGGCGGCTGGGCGCGATTTGCGACAGTGGGGGGAGCGGCGGAGGTGGCGGTGGCGGCAGCTTTGCGGCAGGCTCCGGCCGGTCTTGCTTGACGGCGGTGTGGCGGAGGCCCCGCCCGAGGCGGCAGGAACCTGGAGGGAGGCGGAGGAATATGTCCGAGAGGGAAGTGTCGACAGCGACGGCGGGAACAGACATGCCTGCAGCCAAGAAGCAGAAGTTGAGCAGCGATGAGAACAGTAACCCGGACCTTTCGGGAGACGAGAATGTGAGTGCAGCCCCGGCTGTCCCGGGACCGGGGAGTGAAAGTTTTAGGTTCTTTGGCAACTGCACGCGGGGCGGGCGGGAGGGCGGCCGGCCGGCCTGGGGGGAGGGAAAGGTGTGACCCCGCGCTCAGGAAAACGCGGGCGTGCGGGGGAATCCTGCTTGTTTGGGGGATTCGAGCTGGGGCTGCTGCTGGTAACAAGCAGAAAGTTGGCGAAGAAGCGGACTAAGGGTCCCAAAGGTCTGCGAGGTGTGCTCCGACCATCCTTCCGTGGGACCGGGAGTGCCCATAGGGACTAGACGGTGACTGCGAATCTGAGATTGTAGTAGTTTAAAAGCCATGCTCGGGTAAGAGATTTTGTATTCCAGGAAAAGTTGGTAGAAGGAGGCTGTCGACTGGGTCCTCCAGAGGGAGTTGAGGGACTGTGTCACTCGTAGAACACAACGGAATCGGAATGGAAAGTATAGAGCTTTGGCTTGAGTTTTCGTGACTGGTGTTATGTATGCTCTTTTCCGTGAAAGTGGGGTGTGCCTTCATGTCGTCTTTACTGTGAGAGGAGCGGAATCGAGAGATCGTGGAGGGGGATCCTCCCGCAAGGGAGGGGACAGTTTGAAAGTTTTTACTTAATGTAAAGAGATAGGAAGATTTCAGACAGTCGTGGTAAAGACCGATGACTTTGAGCGAGTGTGGGCATTAAGTGATAGCGCCCGGAGAAATGCTGCCCCGTAAAAAGTACAGTTGTTGTAAAACGTACTGTACACGTGTTCTAGTAATTAGTAACTTATGATTTCATAGTGTAGAGTGCCTTGGCCTTTTCGTATGCTTAATTAACCAAAATTTAATGAAAATACCAAATTTGTTTAGAATAGGAGGAGGAAATTGTTGGGGGGAAAAATAAGTGAAAATTTGTTTTCTTTTTGCAGACTCCTAAAATAAATATATTTTTTTGATGATTTCTTAAACTATCCATAACCGAATGATTGATGGGAGTGAAACTGAAATTTTAGTACGGTCCTTTGACACATAACTGAACCCTTTGACATCCTCTCAGAATAAAATTATGGGGGTTTTTTGTTGTTTTTTTTAAAAAGATTTATTTATTATGTATACAGTATACAGAAGAGGGCACCAGATGTCATTATAGATGGTTTTGAGCCACCATGTGGTTTCCGGGAGTTGAACTCAGGACCCCTGGAGGAACAGTCAGTGCTCTTAACCTCTGAGTCATCATCTCTCCAGCCCAAACTTTGGTTTTTTGAGTCAAGAGTCTCCCTTTGTAGCACAGGCTACCCTCAAACCTATTATCTTCTTGCCTTAATCCTATCAGTACCTAGAATTCATTCAAGCACCACCATGCCCCAAAGAATACTATAGTATATAAAGTATAAAAAATTACAAACAGGGGCTGGAGAGATGGCTCAGCGGTTAAGAGCGCCGTCTGCTCTTCCAGAGGACCCGGGTTCGATTCCCAGCACCCACATGGCAGCTAACAACTGTCTGTAGTTCCAGTTCCAGGCAAATAAATAAATAAAGTGAAAAAAAAAAAAAAAAAAAAAAAAAAAAAAAAAAAAAAAAAAAAAAAAAAAAAAAAAAAAAAAAAAAAAAAAAAAAAAAAAAAAAAAAAAAAAAAAAAAAAAAAAAAAAAAAAAAAAAAAAAAAAAAAAAAAAAAAAAAAAAAAAAAAAAAAAAAAAAAAAAAAAAAAAA